>RBNI01001102.1:0-24390 GCA_003990745.1 Jimgerdemannia flammicorona | reverse complement strand
AAAAAAAAAAAAAAAAAAAAAAAAAAAAAAAGAAGCCCTTTTTTAACCAGTAATAAAATAGGTTTAGAACTTCTAAATATATTAGTTTTGCCTTATTTGGATGATTACAAATAAAGTTATTACTATTTAAAGTTATATTAATCATTGGTACACTTATGGCCCTAATGGTACCTGAATCACTTTATTCATAATAATTAATATTTAGTGTGTTTTCCCATAGCTTTAATTATTGCAGCAATATGCCTCGGCATACTCTCTACCAATTTGACACAAACGTCTTGCAGAATACCATTCCATTCATCCTCCACCCACTCCCACAACTCCTTCATACTGTTTGGTAGTGTTTCATATATGCTGAGCTTCCTCTTGAGATGGCACTACAAATGCTTAATTGGATTGATATTAGGGGATTGCGCAGGCCAGTCCAGGATGCAAATAGAATGATTGGCAAGCCATTTGGAAGCTGCCTTGGATGTATGCTTTGGGTCATTATCTTGTTGGAATATGAGCTTCTTCCTGTCGATCTTAAAAAACTGGATGGATTTTTGCAGCTCATCAGCAAGAATACTCATATAGAGCTCTGTGTTCATTCTACCATCGATCTGGCATACATAGCCTATGCTATGGTAATTCATACAACCCCAGACCATCACCAATCTGCCACTGAATTTGACAGTCCCTTTTACATGGCAGTCAAGTGGTATTGTGCCTGGCTTCTTCCACACCCATTGACATCTGTCAGACCCAAAACAATTGATCTTTGTCTCATCTGAAAAAATGACCCTTTTCCAGTCATCTAGAGTCCAATATTAGTACTTAAGAATGAATTTGTAATGTACCTTGATATGACACTTGAACGACATAGGCTTCTTCTGCTTGATGGTGGCCTTTAGACCCACTCATTTCAGTGCCCGGCATATGGTCTTGGTGCCAATGGATGGTTTCCCTTCTTCTTCCATAGTTTTGGTGACCATTGTGGCAGTTTCCATCTTACCAGTAGTTATTTGGCAAATGGCCTATGTCTTATCTCTGGTAGAAAGGGTCCATGGGTGACCGCTTTTTCATAGTATTTCGATGTCACCACAGTACTGATCCCTTATATGGCACATGGTCACCATTCCAATATCCATCTCCTTGGCAATCTTGCATGGTGATATACCAGAATGCAGTTCATAGATTATGCAGTTACAAATGTTTTTGGGGAGCTTTCTCATGGTTCAAAGTATGTCAGGGGTAGAGAAGACATAGATAATGAAGCCTCAATTAGAGAAAAATTTTTTAAAACATCAGGAGCTCATAAAACAATGGTAGGAGCCTCCAGATACCATCAGGACCATAAGTGTACTAATGATTAATATAACTTTAAATAGTAATAACTTTATTTGTAATCATCCAAATAAGGCAAAACAAATATATTTTGAAGTTCTAAACCTATTCAATTACTGGTTAAAAAATGGCTTCAATAATATTTTTATATAAGCTATAATTAATTTAAAAAGTAAAATTAATAAAACATTGGTATACTTATGACCCTCACTGTACTATATAATCTGCTCAATTATATTCTTTCAATTATATGTATCTCTTTATCAACTGGAAATTTTTTTGGACTACTTCTAAGAAATAGACCAAAGCTTACTCTATCTTTGAATAGTTTATAGATCTATTTAGTTATAGTAATCTGGATATAGAATATCTAATACTCTGTAATCTATTCTTTTTTAGTTATATTATTTTTATTTAGTAATTTTTCCAACTAAAAGTACTCTTAAAACCCAGTATAGTATTGATTGACTCCAAAGTGTAAAATTTATTATAGATAAATCTGCATAATATTTAAATAATTCCTCTATAGCTAGCAGCTCAGTAGAATACTATTGTCTTTCTATAGCTTGCTAGTAGTACTCTAATAAATCAAATTACATTGAAGATCCAATTTTATTCAATCCAAAATTCTTTTCAAATCCTATTTTACAAAATGTAATAACTTGATAAATACATATCCAAATTTATAGAGCTTTAGCTTATTAGATTCTCATACTAAAGAATATTAAATTGAGATATATTTTTATCAAGTTATTACATTTCTAAAAATAGGTTTCAAATTAAAAACTTCTCAATTTTATTTGATTTGAATAACTCTTAATTCAATTTGATTTAAATTTATTTAATTGATTTATAAGTACTACTACTAGGCTACACTTGTGATCTTGAGAGCTAAAACTAGTGTTCTGAATAGATACAATTTATCTGGATGAGATTTGATTCAGATTCATTATATAATAGATTCAAATCAACTTAAATTTGTTCTGTGATCTAATCTGGATTGATTTGGATTAATTCAGATCACTTAAAATCTTTGGTAATATCACACTTTCTTTATTCTTTCTTTCTTTGTTCTCTCTTTCTTTATTCTCTGATACTCCTTTTTATTTCTCTTACTATATCATAAATAAATAAATAATAACTCTTAATTGTACATATATTGGTCCACTCATCTTATTACATAATAATCATTAAAAGAGAGAATATTTGAGATAGAAAAGCACTCTCTACTAATAATGTTAAATTCTTTCTCATATAAGTAATATATAAGCTACTTATTGAGAGCTAGTGCTCTAACAGAGTCAGTGTAATTTGAATCTGATTTGAATTGGACAGATTCGAATCTGATTGAAATCCAGTCACATAATTCGAATCAGATTCGAATTGGATCCTAATTTGGAAAAAATAACAATTAACCAAAAAAATCAACATAAATTGCCTAATATCTCCATGAATATTCATCCAAATTCAACGAAACAAAGTGTGCTGTATTCGCCTGATTAAGGGCATTCCATCAGTACAGATTTAATTTAATCTGGACTAGTATTTGTGGAGAAATTCACAAAACCTTTTACAGAATGTGGCTCAACTATGACCTATGGACATTTTGTTAATTTTCTCCATGAATACTAGTCCAATTTCAATGAAACCTACATTGCTAGAAAGCCCCTAATCAGGCGAATACCGCACACTTTTTTTCGTTGAATTTGGATGAATATTCATGGAGATATTATTCTTTTTGTCTAAGATTTATATGATATGAATTCAGTGATTCAAATCAAGATTCGAATTTGGCAATTCGAATTTATCATGTGATGAATTCGAACTGATTCGAATTGATCATGTGAGGAATTCGAACAGATTCAAATTGATCATGTGGTGAATTCGAACTGATTTGAATTGACTAGTTTGGAGCACTATTGAAAGCCAAAGTGGTGGTAGCAATGACAATAGTGCTGGTAATAGTGATGGTAGTAATCAGCTCCTTTCTCTGCTACCTTACCAGTCACAAGGTTTGGTAGGTGACCTTTCAAGTCCCCTTTCCACTATTATTACTCCCTCTACCTCAGGTTAGTTTGCTATGACTGTAGGGACATAGTAGGAGGAAGACAATAGTGATGAGTTGCCCTTTTATTAGTGTCTGATCAGTGTTTTCTTCACTTTTTTACAGATTCTGGTACCTTCAGCTATATCTGGAGTATACCTGTTTTGGTGCAGTATCTTCTTCCTTTTGCCATTGTCAACAAGATTCTATCTTAGTATGTCATAGATTATGTAGAGAGTCAGCTGACCTTAGGCATCAAGTATCCAGTATCCTATAGTGGGGCCCTCTGGCTTTGGCAAGCTTCTCAGTGAGCATGGTTCTGGTATAGGTGACTGTTTTTCAGGTGTTGTTGGGATGGGAGAAGAGATGGCCATCACAGATAGGCAGAAGGGTGATAATAGTGAACCAGTAAGGCACCAGGCTAGGGGTAGTCATCATGGCTGAGATGGGTAGGTGTTTTGATTGGTGTGGAGCAGTTAGGTGATAGGTGTCACTCTTGACTTCTTTTAGCAATTTGGCAGATTGGGTCTTGGTCATTGGGTGGGTTTGAGAGGTCTAAGGCTATCTATTTTAGACATCTTGGCTATACTCAACTAGAACTAGGAGCTGATATAGAAATGTGATTGAGGCTCACAGACTTGAGTAGTAGGATATTGGGGGTCTCCTCTCAACTCACATATAAGTTCTCTACTTATCTCATCTGGGAGAATCAGGCCCTATCTACTGTGATGTACTTTGATTAGGGTTTTTTTTTACCTGTCATTCTATTTAGGGTGGCAAGGGCTTTTCTATTTGGCTTGGGCATGGTCTTGTACATATATTGGGGTTTTGGGTATGTACTTTTGGTTGTTAGCATATGGCTGAGTTCTCCCTGGTGATAGGGAGAGCATGGTGCACAAAAAGAGGTACAGGTCAATATAACTCCTGCTGCATCTGGTATAGTCAAGCTGCTGGACAATAGTTAGCCTAGGTTAATGGGGGGGCAGTACTTGATGGATGGTAGGGGAGTGTTTTGGCCTATATAGTCTAGGTTCCCTTCCAATAAAAATCTGTATGACATTGAGTCTGTTTAAAAAAAGATAAGAGAGAATTCTGACAACAACTCATAATGACCCTTTGGACCTCAGAATTTATAGACCTTATATATAGCTATATATATAGTAGTCTTTTTAGAGTAGCTGATAGTAGATATAGATTGTCTTTTCACTACTATAATTATATTTCCACAATATGACTAGGTTCATTTTATACTATTTCTCCTTTTCTTAGGATCTACAGCTCTATAGCAAGATTTGCCAACTTTATTTACAATATCTGGTCAAGATGAAGAAAGGCTGGAGAATATTGCAAAATATGCCTTTGTTGACTAAGCTATTGAGTCAATATATTGTTTAGCAGAGATCTCAAAAGTATCAGAAGTAAGCCTTTATGAGCAATCTTGTACAACTCATCTATATTCCATTCATCTGCATATAACTCATTCTTATACCCCTTTCTGAATACTCACTCTATATTTTATTTAACTTTATTTTTATATATTTTTCCCTAAAAACTCTCACATGATACTCACATATAATCTGTCTATATACTTAACTCAGCCCACTACTCAGCCCACTACTCAGATCAAGACTTATATAGTTCTACTATAGGAGAATTCAAGTTACCCAAGTTTGACTATGTTTAGTTTCTGATTAAATAGAAAAGTTTGAGGGCAAGTTATTCAGCATAAGTAATACCAGTATTACTATCAAGGTTTTGGGGTCCATATTTAAATTAGAGCTAATTATTCTCAATCATAGAATCTATTGACCTACTGGAGTATTTAATAATAAAGAGAAACCATATTATTATTAATAAATATTGAGAGGTTGTTACAATAGTAATAAGAAATCTCTATGAAGATAAGCCTTATCAAGATTATATCAAATACTAGATAGTAGAAAGAGGGAGCATAAATAGCAGAGAGGGATATTTTGGATAGCAATTAGGTATATTACAACATTGGTAAAAGGAGAGTTCCCCAGAGTTTTTTTCAAAATTCTCTACATTCATCTCCTTTATTTTGAGATTTTCTTTATCAATTGATTCTTATTAAATTTTCAAAAATATATAGAATTCTGTATTCTTATCAGAACTTTAGAAATACTGTCAAAGAACAAGCTATATATAAGTATATCATGACCTATATAATAATAGCAGCCAAGATCTGGAGTTTTTTGAGCAGATTACTAAAATGAATAGCAGGCAAGCTTGGTAGTACTCTTGGTATAGCTGTATATATTCTTGATACAATTTAGTACACTATATGAATTGAGGAGCTTGACTTTTTTTTCAGTAAGCTTGAGGGTATTTGTCTCCTATATGCAAAAAGGAAGAATTTGACCATATGCTGTCCATTTTAGCAGATTTTCAAGCCAAAGCTCCTAGGGCTGAATAAAGAGCAGATATTCTTCAGTATTGTCTGATAATATGAGGTTCTGAGCCAAGGGTTAACTCAACTATATATTTATATTACATTGAGATATATGTATTAGGTACAATATTTCTCTATCTATACATATAGATAAAAATGTCACTTTAGTAATGTTTTACATTTTAGAAAGGAAGAGTCTAACTTTAAAAGATAGTAGTAGCATCTGATATAATCTCACCTATGGTTTTGGAGTCTCATTTGTGACTAATATAACTATACTATTCCAATTACATAATCTCTACAGCACCACCACCTTTGAGGAGATCTCAGATACTATAGTTATATATTACACTCATAACAGATAATAGACTCATTAACACCTGAGACTAGTGGGTGGAGCAGTTTTGTAACGGTTAGACTAGATGGTCTTTTATGAAGATTAGATAGTCTTTTGTGAGAGTTAGATAGCCAGGTACCTCTTGTTTTGTAGTATTAGTTTTTAGCTTTTTGCTGGGCTCTACTAGTCCATTGGCTCTGCTTTATGGTATCACTGATATAGTATTATAGTGTAGGGCCAGACTGCTTATGAGCCAAAATCTATACTAGAGTCTGATCTATACTAAAGTTCAACTACTTGAAGTTACTTCTTATAGTGGATTATTGGGCCACAAATTCTGTATTTTCTCTTCAACTCAGACTTCCATATCAGCTTATAGCTTAGAGCTACTCCTTACTACTGGTAGAGAGCTATAAATTTTATATACTCTCTTTACCAATCTCATCAATCTCTACTCTACTCTTTATTTTATAGTACTAGTTTGGACTTTGCTGGGCTCTACTGGTCTCTTGACCCTACTTTGTAGTATCACTAGTATGGTACTGCAGTATAGAGCCAGGGTACCTATAGAGCCTAAATCTGCACCAGAGTCTGATCTACTTGAAGTTACTTCTTACAGTTAGTCATTGGGCTATAAATTCTGCATTCTCTCTCCAATCTGGCCTTTTATACTAACTTACAGCTTGGGCTCATTGCATACTACTGGCAGAGGACTGCAAATTTTACATACTCTCTCTATCAACAACTCTGCTGACCTTCACTCTACTTGGGCTGACAAGGGGCTACAAATACTGAAACACTCCCTCTGCCTACCACTATATGCCCTGAGCTGAACTCTCTTTTTTTTTATAATACTACAGAACTTGACCAATTTTAATAGCACATACCTCACTAAGACTTTTAGCATATGTAGGCTCAGATTGCCTCAATATTCAGTATATATCTTTTAGGAGAAATGAGATCCACTCTACCAGAGAACATCTGCTTGACTAGAGCACTAGTAGCAGAAATGACCAGATAGTCTCAAGCCATACCACACAGGCTGGGGAAGTCTGTTGGATATATCTGTGACTAGTACTTCCAATGAATTAAATCAAAGATCCAATTCAATTAGATTTGAATCATATCAAAGGTTCAATTTAATTCAAAATTCAATTTGAACTCTATTTTTCAAAATATAATAACTTAATGAAAATGTGTCCAAATTTAATGATCTTTAGCTTATTAGATAAGGAAAATTTAATAAGTTAAAGATTATTAAATTTGGACATATTTTCATAAAGTTATTATATTTCAAAGAATTGGACCCTCAATTCAATTCAAATTTGATTTGATTCAAACTTTATTTGAATTGAAAAATCAACAATTCAATTTGATTTAAATAACCCTCAATTTAATTCAATTTAATTTGATTTGATTTGTTTAAGAGTTCTATCTGTAGCTATACACTCTGAGGGATAGAATGGTAGTCAGAATAGGGATCAGAATAGTGTGTAAAATTGGCCCAACTCTATTAAACATCTGTAGGAAGCCAACCAACCTTCTATCAGTTAAGTATATCTATATCCCCCAGTAGGATCATATGGTCACTAGTAAGATAAATGGTAGTTTCATCTATTGACAGTAGTTCTTCTACTGATGGCTCTCTCTTCCACTTTCTGCTGAAGTAAATATGTTATAGAAGAGATTCTTCAGTATATTCATTTAGACATTAGCTAGAACCTTAGGTAGTATATAGTTTTTTTGGTATATTTTGATTATGACTTTCTTGGCTCTCTCAATGTAGTATTGCTCTCATTTCTGATCTTTGTGGTATTGTAGCTTAAGTATAGATCCAATACTATTTTGAGAAAAAGCATGAGTTTTGTAGGGATTTCTCATATTTAAAAGAGATAACTACTATACTGATATACTTGTACTAATTGAGTATATGGTAGTATATATCTGTTTTAAAGTAGTATTTTCTAAGCTTACTCAGAGTAACCTCTAGAGCATCTCTCTGATCTGGGCTAAACTGAAAATCATCACTACCCTCCTGTCTTTTCTTGAGCTTATTCTGTAGATGATCAATTGGAAGATTGTATGTATACCAGTATTTTAGAGCTTATTATCAGAGTGGTTTGTTTGTCTATATTCTTTATATAATCATTGAAATACTAGCAGTTAAGAATATTGAATTGTTACATTACTATATAAAGGCAGTCAAAATAAATATAGAGCCAAAGTAATCATTATTTACTTTTAAAACTCTGAAAACATTTTTTAGTATATCCCACTCACTTTTATCTATAGCCTCATCTCACATTTTCTTATTAGCAGTAACTGTAGAATCTATTGGCTTTTTTTTTTATAAAAAAAAAATTCTATTTTGAAATTAATTAATAATCTTCAGTTATCTGAAACAATTGCTTCAGCTAATAAAAAAAAAGCACATATTACAGCAAATTCCAGCTCATGCTGAATCATTGTAAATATCAATTTTCAATATATACAGATATTTAATATCAGCTCTTTTCAGACTAAACTAATTGCTCTATACTATATAGCAAAATTTTTTCATTATTGTAGAGATGATCAGATCAATACAACCAGTTTGTATAGCTTAAAGACAATACTCAGAGTTCCTTCACTTCTAGATATTTTATCTATATATATAATATAATCCTGAACAGGGTTCAGAATATAGGCTTGATAATATATATAGTAGTTTTCTATTAAAGATTGGCTACTAAATTTTGGAAAAATATTAAGTTGTTTGTAGTATTGTTTATCATAATGATCAAAATCTATACTTGAAATTTTCAGTTGGCAAATTTATATGAAAATAAATAACTATTAAAATCTGTATTATTTTAAACTTCTCTCAAAATACTAATTAGATGACAAGCCTCTCCTATGTATTTACCTTAGTTGTGATCCCAAGCTCTCAGATATAATTAATATAAATATCTGCAATGTTTTCTCCAGAATGAGGACTAGTAAGTTTGATGAAGTTAAGGGTAACTGATTTAAGTTACTAATTGAGATCAATCCAATAACTAATAATGCCTAGAAATGAAATTACATTAGAGAATATCTATATATTAATTATAAATGAAATTCTGTCTACTGAATTCTATTTATTAAATATGAGATTTAATTTGTAAGTTATTTATATATATATATAATTCAGCTTACAATAGTTATAGTATTGTTCTTATTTATTTATTTTATCTGAAGTATCTGGTAATAATTATTATTCTTCTTTCTATAGATCTTCAGAATATCTTTATAAATTATATCAGTACTTGGCAGATATAAACCATACTTGAGGAGGTCAAAAATGCTATATAACTAATCACTCTTAATAGTTATAAATAGTTGGTCTGTATATACAATCTAACAAATGAGTCAATTTCAAAATTCTGTCAAAAATATGTTTAAATATATTTGATTAAATGAGATTATTAATATAGAAAAAGTCACACAATCAGATAAATATACCCATTATAGCTTGGATGTTGATTTTATTTATTTCTGTATTCTTTTTGATTTTATTAGAGTATTTGTCTTTTATATATTAATATATATTTGAAGTTGACCCACTAAGCATTTTAAACTTGTGGCTATATAGTATAAAGAGATTGATAGAAATAATATTATATATATATCAAACAATAGCATAAGTTGTATGTATTATAAATATATCTTCTTTTTTTTAATTTTTTATCTACAATAATTACAAATAATATAATCTCTAATTTTAGAACAATGTTACCAGATTTTGGAATGAGAATTATATAGAAAGTATGAAACTGTCAAGAATGTTTGACTTGAAGCATTATTGGTACTATAAACTATTGAAGATAGATCTATCAACATATGTATTGGAATATTTATATAATATATATTGTGATGGCTAATCCAAATTAGTAACATAAAACAGGGAGATTAGACATTTGATTGTGATACCTGAATCTGATTCCCAATATAGTTTAGCCTTATAAATAGCAGTCATATTCTGCAAAGTGCAGAAACTTTAACATTCGCAAAGATTTAGGAGATGTTAGAATATTTGCAATCAATGAAATCCTAGCAGATGTTAAAAGATTTGATACTTGCAGAAAATGACTCATTACTTAGCCATCTTATAGCTAGCAAAATTGTATAAATAACCCAGTATCTTTGAGTGAATAAACCTCAGATTGAAATAGTTTAAGCAAAGAGAAAGCAAAGAAACTAGTAAGCCTGCAGGCAGATACACTTCGAACTCACTCATCCCTGCACCTCAAGGACTCCGTGGAGTCAAAGAAGAGTAAGTTTTCAAGATACAGAAATCCGACATACTTCAAAGGTTAAGCATCCACTATGTTACAACTTGGTGTCCATTAGCTGGTGATTCAAGACAAATCCCTCACTTTCAAGCTGAACAATGAACAACTGCCACCACCCGAACAACCATACAAACCAAGGCAAGATATCAAGACAAGATGGATATGAGACCACCAGTATTTCACAGATATACCTCAGATGAATCAATCATCACCTTCATTAATGATTTTGAGCAGTATGCTGCTATAAGAACTCTGACAGCAGCACAGCAAGTAGCCCTCATGCTCTTCAGCCTATGAGGTCCTGCCAGAGCAGTATTCACAGCCACAACCCATGCAGGAAATGATGCTGATGCCATACTGACAGTACAGAAGACCTGGCTCCGAAACACCTATTACACAGACGAGATTAAGCAAGCCCTGAAGGATCAGCTCAATACAATATACCAAGGAATGAGCAAGGATCCAAACACATTCTACACCCAAATCCAATATCAGATAATCCTTGCAGATTATACTGATGCTATCTTAGATCAAGTAGCCAAAGCAAGCTTCATGAAAGGAGTCCACCCAGAGATAGCTATGTCCATTCGCTCATTACTAGTAGTTCTGGATCTGCCACAAAAGGTCACCTATGCTCAGCAGTATTGGATAGCCAGATATCCACAAGACCACACAATGGAAAGAGTTACTGGAGTTAAAATTGAAGTACTGAAGGCAACCAGTGTGATCCTCACCACAATGATCAATTGAAAAACACCTCAAATGAGAGCAACAGAGTAGCAGAGAAACAGCAACCCCATGGAGCAGCTTGCTAAGCAGTTCGCTAAAATGACTGCTCACCTAGGGGATGTAGTAAAAGAAATTAGAGGAAGAGATCGCTGCCTGAATCAGAAGTTTGCCACTACATCAGATAAGAAAAAAGGTACCTACTATAGCTGTGGAGAAGAAGGCCACTACTCATATAAATGTATGAGTGAAACTAAGTGCAAGGCCCAGCCGAGCAATGCTACTAAAAACAAGGAACAGGCCAAACATCATTACCTTCGAGGAAATTGGAGAGTCAGACGAAGAATGGGAGGCCTATCCTGCAGAGACTACCAAGAAGGATGTTCGCAAGGAACCCTACAAGAGTCTACCAGGAAGACCCAAGAAGAACTCAGTGGAAAAACAGATGGAAATGGCCACAGAAAGCCAAGCTGAAGAAATAGATCAAGATATAGAGCTTGAGCAGGCAGTCCAAGACATCATCTGAGGAACCACTCCAGCTAGCAAAGAAGAAAAGGAGAAGAAGCTTTGCAAAACCAAGACTTTCAAGTATGATATCTTCAAGAATCTCAGCCAACAAAAAGTCAATGCAACCTTTGGCCAGCTCACAGAAATTCCTACATTTAGACAGCAAATGAGATTTGGACTTGCCAAAACTACCAAGGAGTAGAGTTGGAAGATAACTGAAGCCAACAATGTTCAAGAAGATTCTGGAGAAGAAAGTGAAGACAACTACAAGACTTCTGCCTATGCAACCTACCAAATCAAAGACAGAATCTTTGAAGCCATCATAGATACAGGAGCAGGAGGATACTTCCTCAGCAAGAAGGCAGTAGACTGCCTGGGATGAGAGGTCAAAGAAGCAACTAAGTTGGTGTTTATTACAGCATATGGCACAAGAGCCACCTCTTTGGAAAAAATCTGAGATGTTCCCATCAAGTTTAGAGGAGCAACTATCCCAGCAGATGTGATAGTAACCAATGCAACCAACTATGACATTCTTATTAGCAACCAGTGGCTTCACAAAGCCAGAGCAATAATTGACCTGAATGCTCAGAAGATGCAGATTATCTACCGAGGTCAGAAGATGCGAATTCCCATCAATGTCAATAAAGGAGTGCTCCCCGAGATGGAGGAAGATGAGCAAGAAGAAGCTTATATGGTGACCACACAGAAAAAGAAGAAGAAAGTCAGATAGATGAGTGAAGAAGAATGGTACAAGAAGATCGTAGAAGGATATACACCACAAGGAGTCTGCCCACATGGGATCTGAATATACTGTATGGAGCATATCAATGAGTGCTACCAGTACACTGGCAAAATCAAGGAAATCTACCACAAAAGAAGAGAGAAGACCCTCAAGAAATAAGCCAAAGAAAAAGAAGGAGGAGGAGGAAGATGACGAACCACCAACCCTTCTGGAGGACAGTGATGATGAAGAAGAAATCAAGATCAAAATCCAGAAGATTCACTCTGATACAGTTCTACCAGAATACAAATCTGAAAATGCAGCTGGAATGGATATCGCCACAGTGGAAGAAACTGTACTTGAACCCCAGACAACTACTCTACTTGCAACTGGCCTGGAGATGACCATCCCAAAGGATCATATCGGGATCCTCAAGACAAGAAGCAGTTTGGCAAGAAGCAAAATTATGATTGAAGGAGGAGTCATTGATTCAGACTACATTGGAGAAATACTACTCATCGCTAGGAATCACAATCCAACTATTCCATTCCCAAGCAAGAAGAAGGACCGACTGGCACAGATGTTGATCTTCTTAGTCTGACAACCAAAGGTCATAGAAGTCAAGAAGTTGGAGGAAATGAAAAGAGGAAAGAAAGGATTCAGATCTATAGGAAAAGGAGTATTTGCCAGTACCAAGATCACTGAACTAGATCATAAGAAGGAGAAAACCACAAACAAGCACAGCTACACCATTGGAAATGAATTCCCACTCAAGAAGGAACTCAAGAAAATACTCCATGAATTCGAGGATGTCCTTGCCACAGACTTCAAGGATATCAAAGGAAAAACACCACACTACTATCATGAGGTAGATACTGGAGACACCAAACCAATTTACCAAAAAACAAGACCAATGAAACTAAGCCCTGGGATCAGCACACATAGAACTGATACCATTTGCCCATATAACAATAGATGTAATTGGCCCCCTACCCCTGACCTTGACTGGCAACCGATATATCATTGTCATCATAGACCTTTTTACGAAATAGATAGAAGCAGAACCCCTCAAGGAAGCCAATGTATAGTTAATTGCCGATTTCTTCCACAAAGAAATCATCTGACAGTTCAAGACCCCAATACAAGTAACTAAAGACAGAGGAACGGAATTTGTGAATCACTTCTTTGAGGTTCTCTATAAGAAGTACAAGATCTAGCATATTCAAACCACAGCCTACCACCCTCAAGGAAATAGACAAGCAGAAAGGACAAACAAGACCCTCAAGAATATTATCGCTAAGATCTGTAATAACTACGAAAACTGGGATCACTATCTGCTAATATCATTATTGGCCCTTCGGGATATTAGATCACAAAGTACCCATTTTACCCCTTAGGAAATACTGTTTGAAGAAGAAAGTTCTTAAGAAACCCTATCGTCCAATGAAGATGCTGTATGGAAATGAGTAGATACATCATCTTTCACCAGTACCATTCAGGTGACACAAGACTCAGGCAACACTTTCCAACAATGTCTTCAAGTATTGGTGCTATCAAGATGGCGAGCAACATGCATTCTGGTGAGCATACTGGGCAGGGGGGCCCAGTGCCTTTGACTGGCAACATCTGGGGGGGGGTCAAGGCGCTGGTATTGGCATGCTGAGTGCTTCGATGAGGGGATGCGGGGCCGGGGGTAGTGGCAGAGGAGGTGCAAGGCCACATGGGGGAGGGAGGATGACTTTTGCAGATAAAGTTAGGATGGGAAAGCAGGCGACTAGGCTCGATGGCTGGCTGGAACTGGGGAAGGCGACTGCTACCACGAGTAGCAAGGAGGCCCCTCCTCTGGAGGGACAGCGTAGTAGGGCTGGAGGTGTAGTGGCTGGGGCAGTGACTGCTGATGGCAGTGTGACGGGCAATCTGGAAAAAAATCCAGATGTGACAGCTGATGGGGGACCTGGGCAGGGGAGTGGCGCGAGACCTGGAGACCTGGTGGATAGTGTAACGGGCCTAGTGGTGGCCCCATTACTCAAGAAATCAAGATCAGAATTTGCTGTCACACTGTGCTTCCATGGCTTGGCAGTGACAGCGAAGATGGTGCTGGGGCTGTTGGCGAGCGAGGTGAAGGGTGCAGCCTCAGTTAAATTCTTGAAGAAGCTGGAGACAGTCGAGGTGGGGTTTGAAGAGGAGGGTTTACTACTGGAGGCAGTAGAGAAGGGGGTAGTGGTTGGAGGGATTTCGGTGCCAATGGTGAGGTGTATGCACTGGAATCCCCGAGTGGTTCATCTGGTGATTGCGGACTTGCTGACAGTGAAGAAGGAGGAGGCAAGGAGGCTGGTCATGGATGTGGTGAAGGAGTATGGCGAGGTGGTCAACATTGGGTTCAGGGTATGGGAGGGGACTGAGCTCAGGACAGGAGATGTGGATGTCTGGCTGAGGCTGTTTGGGATGGAGAATACCAGGAAGGCTAGGGACTGGCTGGAGGCGCTGAAGTGGGGCTCAGTGGAGTGCAAGGTTTTGAGGGTGAAGGGGTCAAAGGAAGAAGAGGAGGATCTGCTGGAGGCGCTTGAGGACCTAGCGGGGGCTGTAGAGAGGAGGCAAAGGACTTGGAGGGCTTAAGAGGCTAAGACAGTCATGGAGGTGATCCAGAGCAGAAAGGTGTGAATGGACAAGGTGCTCTGAGAGAAGGCAAAGGGGTGACAGCTGCAGAAGGAGTTGCTGGCCAGTTTGGATGGGGGACAAAGGGTGGGGACTATGGAGGAGGGCACTGGAACAAGTGCTAGCATTTGAGCATAGGCTGGGCAGCAAGGGGAGAAGACAAAGGAGAGGGGGGGACAGGGGCCAGAGGAGGTGGTAGTGGACATGGGGATGGCAGATGATATTCAGGTCCAGTATGGTGTTCCTGAGGTGGGAGAGGGGGAGTTGGAGGATGTGTCAGAGGATGGTTGGGATGAGTCTGTGTGAACTGAGGAGAGGAAGGAGGGAGAGGCAGATTTGGCGCCGGCAGCAGAGGTAGTTGGGGGGGAGAAGTGGCTGTTGAGGGTGCTGCAAAATGTGGCAGCCAAGGAACTGGGAGAGATTGACTTCTGGGTGATCAGTGAGGAATTCTGGGGGCGAGTGCTGTGAGGGGAGGAGGTCGTGAGGAGTTGAGAGATGAGATGATAGCAGCTCTTCTGGAGACAGAGGAGTATGAGGTCACCGAGGCAAGGGAGGCCACACTTTTGAGTATTGCTAATGAAAGGGCAGCTTATCTGTGGGGGCTGCGAAAGGGACTGGAAAAGTGGCAGATGGTGTGTGAGGAGCACTGGGCATCGATGGAGATAGTGGATGGTGAGGACTATGCAGAATTGTTGGCAGCTTTGGACGAACAGCAGAATGTGGAAGATGAGATTGTGGCGGAATGGAACCTGGACCTGGCTGGAGAGGAAGTGAGCATGGAATTGTAGATGTGGGGATATCAATACTCTCAAATATTTCACTATGAATAGTACAACCAACATTTATTCTTTGAATGTCAATGGGCTTAGAGGGACTGGGAGACGACGTATGATTTTTGGATGGCTGAAGAAACTGGAGGCGGATCTCTTTTTACTTCAAGATGTACAGTGTGAGGGGGAGGAAGATGGATTGGAATGGACAAGAGAGTGGGGTGGGGAGGCAGTTTGACAGAGTAAAGTGGGTATTCTGATTAGGAAGAGGAAAGGAGACATTGCAGACATTGGACATTGGGGTAGTAGATTAGTGTGGGGGACATGGTGGAGGCCTGGATGGAACTCAATTGTAGTGGGATCTTATTACTGCCCGGCTGAGAGGGGGACCCAAGTGGCATGGATTGGAGATCTGCGGGATTCTGAGCTCTTGATGGAGGCTGGGGTGGACTGTCTGGGAGGTGATTTTAATATGGTATGGAAGAGTAGACTAGACAGAACTGATGGGGGATGGGGTATGGCAGGAAGGAGTGGGGGTTTGAAGGACTGGGAAGAGGTGGAAAGGCTCAGCTCACTGGTGGATGCCATGCAACTTCAGGATGGGGATCGACATCTATATACTCACTGGGTGGGAGGACTTAGTACTAGGATTGATTGGGTTCTGACTGCTAAATGTTGGGGCAATACAGTTTGGGAGATGATGGAGGTCGAGTGGTGCCCTTGGTCAGATCACTGAGGTATTTGGGGAGGTGGGAGGTTTGGAGGGAGTGGAGAGGGGCCAGGACATTGGCATCTGAACTCTTTACTGCTGGATGAGATGGACCTGTGGAATGCGTGAGTGGTAGAGATACGATCCAAGGTTAATGATTGGAGGCAAGCTGGGATGGGGATTGGAGATAGGTGGCATAGACTGAAATCTGAAGCTCAGAGGTACTGGGGGGAAGTGGGGAAGAAGCAGGGTGCTCAGTGGAGGAGACAAGTCCATTGGGCATCTAGGTGACTAGAAAGACTACTTCTGGAATGGGCTGGGTTACTGGAGGAGGAGGAGGTATTGGATTGGAAGGCTAAGTGGGTTAAGCTGGAAGTGTTGGAACTGCAGGATTTGTTGAGGAAGGAGGAGGCAGTGCAGGCTCAGGTGATGGCAGCAATGCTATGGTGGCAGAGATTGGAAGAAGGAGAAAGGCCCACAAGGTTTTTGTCCCATCTCCTCCATGCTAGGGGAGCAAGACACTGGTGGGAAGGAGTTCTTGACGGTGAGAGAGAGATGGTATTAGGTGTGCAGGAGATTCTTGGCCAGTTGAGCACTTGCCGGAGTGATCTCTGGAGTGAAGAGGAGAGAGGGGAGGTGGTGCAGGATATTGAGCAGCATCTGGAAGAGTGGCACCCAAATTCTGCAGCAGGGTTGGAGGATCTTGGCCAACCAGTTTTGGGAGAGGAGATCCTTCGAGTTCTGGTATCAACAACCCTGGGAACGGCACCTATGGAGGATGGTTTGCCTTGGGACTTTTGGAAACATATGGCATCAGTAGAGGAGGCTCTGGAGGAGATGTTGCTGATGTGTGATGCAGTCATCAGCACTGGGGAGTGGATTGGAGGGCAGTAGTTGGGGCTGGTATCCCTGCTATACAAGGACAAAGGGCGTAAAGAGGACTGGAAGAATTGGAGGCCAATTATGCTGCTGGATATGGACTGCAAGCTGGTCACCAAAATCCTGGTGGTGAGGCTACAGGGTGTGGCCCAACAGGTGCTAGGGAAGGAGCAGCGAGGCTTTGTTGGGGGCTGACTGATACGAGATGGCACAGCATGGGTTCACAGTGTCATTGAAGGTGCTAAGGCTGCAGGGGTGGATGGCTGCTTGGTCTTCCTGAACCAGGAGAAGGCCTATGATAGGGTTTGGCGAGTGTGGTTAGAGGAAGTACTGGAGCGCATTGGGGTACCAGCGGGCATGTGTGGGTCAATTATTGGATTACTGGAGGGAAGTAGGGCTGCGATTCTGGCGAATGGGCACAGGGGGGCTTCTTTCCCCTTGGGGAGGGGGGTGCCACAGGGGGATCCACTATCACCTATCCTTTATGCTTTCACCCTGGAGCCATTGTTGAATCGGATCTGGCACTGAGTTGGTGGACTGAATATCTTGGGTGTCAATTGGAAGGTGGGGGCCTTTGCAGATG
The DNA here is from genome assembly GCA_003990745.1 of Jimgerdemannia flammicorona. Taxonomy (NCBI): domain Eukaryota; kingdom Fungi; phylum Mucoromycota; class Endogonomycetes; order Endogonales; family Endogonaceae; genus Jimgerdemannia; species Jimgerdemannia flammicorona. The sequence goes on along the minus strand of RBNI01001102.1, from coordinate 6,407 downwards.
ATATGGTGGTTGGGTTGGGTTTGGTAGCAGATGTGGCTATGCTCAAGGAGACAGTTGAGTGGTATGAGAGATGTTCTGGAGCCAAACTCAACTGGCACAAGTATGAGATGATGGTTCTTAGGGAAGAAGTCATAGGGGGGGACATTATTGGAACAATTGTCCTGGCTGGAGGAGTGGTACGGTACTTGGGTATCTATTTCTTGGTGTATGGCTCTTTACTTCCCAAGGAGGGGTGGGAGTGCAAGCTGGTAGAATGGGGGAAAGTACTGATGAGTTGGGGTGGTAGACGGGTGTTGCTGGTGGGAAGGGTAACTGTTCTGAATGTGTATTGGATGCCAAAGTTTTGGTATCTGGGCTATTTGGACTTCCCTACATGGGTGGTTAAAAGGCTTCTCAAGATGGCCTGCTCTTGGCTCTAGGCTGGATGTCAGAGTCAGATTGGCTGGGAGGTACTAGCACTTCCTGTGGATCACAGAGGACTTGGCCTGGTGGACTTTCCCAAGAGGCTACTCTGCTTGAGGGTGTGGTGGATGAAGAGGGCCAGCATCTCTTTCCAGAACCATTCGGGTTACACAACCTTTGGAGAGCACTTACAACAATGTTTTTGGTGAAAAGAGACTAATAACATGGTGACCGACAGGCAACTTGAGGTGCGTACTGGGCAGGGTGGCCCAAGCACGTTCGACTGGCAGCAGGTGGGGAGGGGCCCAGGCCTGGGGGGGGGTATGAGGGGGCTGCTGGCTGGCAGACATGAAAGGGGGAGAGGAGGCGGCGGAGGCTCAGGATCTGGGAGAGCGAGTTTCGTAGAGACAGTGAAGGAGAGATAACAGGCAACAGGGCTGGAGGGCTGGCTGAGGAAGGGCAAGGAGACTGAGAAAGTACTGGGGCAGGGGGGAGCAGCCCTTGGAAGGGAGAGCAGTGGAGCTGGGGGAGTAGTGGCTGGGGGGAGTATGACTGCTGATGGTGACGGGACTGTCAATCTGGAAAAAAATCCAGATGTGATGGCTGATGGTGTGGCTGAGCGGCTGAGGCTTAGAAGACAAGAGGACCTGGCGGATGGGGTGATGGGTCTGGCAGTGACCCCGTTGCTCAAGAAATCGATTTCGGCATTCGCGGTTACACTGTGCTTCCAGGGCCTAGTGGTGACAGTGAAAATGGTGCTGGGGCTCATCGCTAAGCAGGTGGCAGGAGCTGTATCGGTGAAGTTTTTGAAGGAATTGGAGGGAGTGGAGGTGGGTTTTGAGGAGGCGGCACCATTGGAGGAGGCACTGAAGGTGGGATTGGTGGTTGGAGAGGTGTGTGTTCCGATGACACACTGTCTGAAGTGGGATCCCAGGGTGGTCCAACTGATGGTGAAAGGAGTGCCGATGGTGACAGCAATGGAGATGAGAAAGAGGGTTGAGGATTTTATGGTGGAATATGGAGAGGTAGTAGATATTGGATTCAGGGTCTGGGAAGGGACTTCACTCAGGACTGGTGATGTGGATGTGCGGATTAGGCTGGCTGGGAGGGAAGCTACTGGGAAGGCGAGGGACTGGCCTTCAGCGATGGTCTGGGGAGTGATTTTGTGTAAGGTGACAAGGGTGAAGGGAAGTGAGGAGGAGGAGGAGGATTTATTAGAGGCACTAGAAGAGTTGGAGGGTGCTGTAGAGTGGTGAGCGAAGGCTTGGGTGGTCTTCGAGGAGTTGACGCACTTGGAGGTGGTGGATGGCAAGCGGATTCGAATGAACAAGGCACAGTGGGAAAGGGCTCAGGGGTATAAGAGGCAGAAAGAGCTGCTGGCCAAACTGGACGACAGGCCACTGGGGAATGCGAGCGAGGTGAAGAGCACTGGGGGAGCTGGAGCAAGTGTCTGGGCTGGCGAGGGGGAGGGGAAGGACAAGAAGGAGGCAGGGGAGGACAAGGAGAAGGCGAGTACGGATCCATATGCTGATGGCACATTTGAGGTCTGGGAGGAGGACTGGGAGGGCTCCCCTACCCCCACCCCTCTTATCAGGCATGGCCCAGCTTTCCGAAACAGGGTAGTCGAAGATGTGCCGATGTGAGGGGCCCAGAGGGTGCAATTTGGAGTTCTGGAGGTGGTGTATAGAGGACCGGTGATGGCGGCTGGTGAGGAGGAACTAGTGGATGTCCCAGAGGTGTGGGATGAGGTGGCAAGTATTGGAGCTGACACCACAATGTTGGATGGCGGGAGGCAGGCAACTCCGGGGGGGAAGGAGGTGGGGAATTTACTTTGGATGAGTCGGATGATGGATAACCTGGCAGCGGAAGAGTTGGGGGAGGTGGACTTGCGGGTGATGAGTGATGAGCACTGGGCAGGAATACTACAGGGAGATGGCATAAGGAAGGCATTGAAGGCGGAAATTCTTGCGGTGAACCTGGAGGAGGAAGGGTATGAGGTAGATAAGAAGAGGGAGGCAGAGATGGCAGTTGTTGCTGGAGAGAGGGTGGAATACTGCTGGAACAAGCACCATGGACTACAGCTCTGACAGGAGGCATATGTAGAATACCGAGAGGAGTTCGAGGAGAAGGCAGATAGAGAGATGACTGAACTGCTGGCTGGATTGGAGGCTCAGAGGGCAGAAGAGGAGGAGGTGGCTGCAGAACACAATCTGGACACAGTGCAGGAGGAGATGAGTATGGAGCAGTAGAGATCATTTGACAACAAAACATATTTCATCATGAACAGTACAACCAACATTTTATCTTTAAATGTGAATGGGTTACGGGGGGCTACTCGATGTAGGAACATTTGTACTTGGATGAGGGGATTGGAGGCCGATCTCTTCCTCTTGTAGGATGTTAGGTGTGGGGATGATTCAGATAAGACAGAGTGGACGAAGGAATGGGGAGGTGCAGCAGTCTGGAAGGGCAAGGTCGGGATTTTGGTTTGGAAAGGTAGAGGAGAGATACAGGATGTGAGGAGCTGGGGAGAGAGACTAGTTTGGAGCAAGTGGATTGGTGCAGATTGGGAGCCAGTTACAGTTGGCTCCTGCTACTGCCCTGCAGTACTGGGTGAGCGGGTAGATTGGATGAAAGGTTTGTTGGAGAGCAGGAGCTTTGTGGAGGCTGGGGTGGATATGCTGGGGGTTGATTTCAATATGGTTCGGGACATACTAATGGATAGAACAGATGGAGGTCGAGGTGCTGAGAGCAGGAGTGGAGGACTGGTGGCATGGGAGGAGGTAGAGAGACTAAGTGCACTGGTAGATGCTGGTCGGGAGTGCTGGGGGAATATAAGGGTTTATACTCATTGGGCAGGGGGTCTGGGGACAAGAATCGACTGGATTCTGACAGCCAGCTGCTGGGGCCTAGATGTTTGGAAGTCACTGGAGGTAGAATGGTGTCCATGGTCAGATCACTGGGGGCTTTTGGGATGGGGGCGATTTGGGGGAAGCAGGGATGGGCCTGGACATTGGCACCTCAATTCCTCTTTGTTAGATGACAAGACCTGGTGGGATGAGTGGGCTAAGGACATTCAGCTGAGGGTGGAGAACTGGTGGCAAGAAGGTACCTCAGTTGGGGTTCGGTGGATGAGGATGAAGGAGATGGCCAAGATTTACTGGAGTGAGGCTGACAAGGAGGCAGGGAAGCAGAGGAGGTGTAGAGTGCATTGGGCATCTACTAGACTGACTAGGCTTCTGGAGGAGTGGGCGAGGTTGAAGATACTGGAGGGAGAAGAAGATTGGAGGTCATTGAGGGCGAAAATGGAGGTTGTGGAACTACAACAGGTACTGTGGGAAGAGGAAGAGGCAAGGGTACAGAGCTTGGCAGCATGGCTCCGCTTGCAGGATTTGGAGGAAGGGGAGAGGCCTTCTAAGTTTCTTACAAGGGCTCTTAGGGCAAGGTGGGTACAGCAATGGTGGGAAGAGGTGTTAGACTCTGATGGTATACTGGTGCATGGTGTACAGGACATTCTTGGATCACTGAAGGAGAGATGGAGTGGATTGTGGAGTGAGAAGGAGGGTGGGGCAGATGATGTGACCATTGACTGAGCATTGGAGGATTGGCACCCACCACAAGTCAAGGGGCTAGGTGACCTGGTGATGCCAGTACAGGAAGATGAGATACACCAGGTTCTTGCTGCAACAACATTGGGTACAGCACCTGGGGAGGATGGTCTGCCCTGGGACTTTTGGAAGCGAATGGTTGGAGTCCCAGGGGTGATGGGGGAGATGATAGCATTGTGCGACTCTATTCTTCAGACTGGGAGGTGGGTGGGGGAGCAGGACCTTGGGCCGGTGACGCTACTGTACAAAAACAAAGGATGGTGGGAGGATTGGAAGAATTGGTGGCCGATAATGTTGCTAGATATGGACAGGAAGTTGGTGACTAAGGTGGTGGTGGCAAGACTACAGAAGGTGGCCCAGCAAGTTGTGAGTATTGAGCAGAGGGGATTTGTGGGTGGGTGGCTCATCAGGGATGGTACTGCCTGGGTACATAGAGTTATTGAAGGGGCAAGGGCCTGTGGACTGGATGGGCATCTTGTCTTCTTGGACCAGGAGAAGGCTTACGACTGAGTGAGAAGAGTCTGGTTGGCGAAAGTTTTGGATAGGATGGGGGTTCCGTCCCAATTCTGGTCAGCAATGGTCAGCCTACTGGAAGGAAGTAGGGCTGTGCTCATGTGTAATGGGTATAGAGGGGTAGCATTCCCCTTGGGCAGGGGGATGCCCCAGGGGGACCCACTGTCTCTCATTTTGTATGCTCTTTCTCTGGAATCCCTTATGGATAGAATTAGGCAGAGGATAGAAGGACTCTCTGTCTTTGGCATAGGATGGAAAGTTGGGGCCTTTGCAGATGATATGGTGGTTGGTTTGGGTTCGATTGCTGATGTGGAAGAGCTCAAGAAGACTGTAGAGTAGTATGAGAAGAACTCAGGAGCAAAGTTGAATTGGTATAAATGTGAAACAATGGTGCTTGGCAATGGTCTGGTGGGAGGGGAGGTTATAGGAACAATTGTCCCCACTGGTGAAGCAGTGTGGTACTTGGGCATCTATTTGTCAGTCTATAGGTCAGTGCTGCCCAGGCTTTGGTGGGAGCAGAGGATTGGAATCTGGGAGGAGGCTCTGCGGAGTTGGGGGAGAAGACATTTTTCTCTGGCAGGACGGGTCTCGATTTTGAATGTCTACTGACTGCCAAAGCTGTGGTACTTGGCATATCATCTGGACTTCCCAGCTTGGGTGGTGAAGAGACTGGTAAAGTCAGCAAAGGGATGGATTTGGGCTGGAAGGCGGAGTCAGATTGGTTGGGAGACCTTGTCCCTACCAGTGGTGAGAGGTGGTCTTGGGCTGGTTGACTTCCCAAAACGGTTATACTGTTTGCAAGCATGGTGGCTAAAGAGGGCAGTGGAATTGAGAGGAGGTGGTTGGGTTCCTCTGCAATATAAGATCTGGGAGAGGTGGTCATCACCAAGGGGCACAACTGGGGATCTCCTTGCATTAGTTGGACTTCAGGATACTAAGCAACTGCAGTATAAAGGATTTTGTTGGGGGATAGCAGAGGGGGTGCACCGCATTGAAATTCGTTGGCAAGAGAATGAAGGAGAGGAGGATTGGGACCCAGCGATGTAGAGATGGGATCGTATACTGCTGGGCAGCACTTCTTTAATGGAGTTCGATATTGGTGATGGAATGGAATGCCAAAGGGGACCAGGCCAGGATCTGTGGCCTAGTGGTTGGCAAGGAGTTGGAATTGGCAAAGAGTGGGACTGGCATGGTGTTTGGACTTGGAGTGCTGCAGTGAGAAAGTGGATGCCGCCAAAGTACTGGGTGGTCTGGTGGCGCATGCTGTGGAGGAATGTGATGCTCAACTTTCACTCAGGGCACCTTATCGTAGGGGGTTGCTTCGACTGTAAGGAGTGCCATAATGTAGGGCAGGATAGGGGTTGTGTACAGATGCCTGAACATTGGCTAGGAGAGTGTGAGGTGTTGGGGGATTTCTGGCAGACAATTGGGGAATGCTTGGGGGTATGGCGTAGGAGAGATGAAGTATAGGGGAGGTGGGAGAACTTGAGGGACAGATTGGTAGGGGGGATAGGGAAGGAGTGGATTACTTTGGGCTGGGCATTGGCTATTTTGGTGAGACTGGCCAGTCACTGGCTATTTGTTTTTGAGGATGGCAGCAGACAGGGATTAGGGGACTGGTTGTTGTGGTGGCATAGGCTTATGGAAGACACCTTAACAGGCTGGTGGCTTGGTTGGGGGCTGCAGGGTGGTTGGAGACGCCGCTTAATAGAGAAAATTTGTGGACAGAGTGGATGGAGAGTTGGTATAGTGGGTAAAAGGGTGATTCTTATTCGTGAGGAGGTGGGGAAGAACCCCCCTATGGGGATTGGATAGTGGGTGGTGATGATGTATACTTATTTATAGACTGGTAATAAAGGCGGAGTCCAAGTGACTATAAAAAAA
>RBNI01001101.1:0-24391 GCA_003990745.1 Jimgerdemannia flammicorona | reverse complement strand
AAAAAAAAGGGAGGGGAGTGCTGTAAAGCGGACGAGAACCGAAAATGATATAATTAGCTGAAATCATGTGACCAGCGGTGATTGGACGCGTAGAAAAGAAAAAATACATCTCTCCAAGCTCTACACAATTCAGCTTTTCGACATGGGAAGGTATGCTGTGCCATTCGGTCGCTGGGACAAGGGAACCCTTTTGAAAACCGTCCGTCCGCACTAGCACGTTTATAATCCCTGATCGTTGACCTTACCCATTCACACGATATGCCTTTTTCCGTTTTTTCTCTCACCGCCGTTCGCCTCCCCCCCAATCATCCTTGTACACGATCCCGCGCAGACTCCGCCGCTCGCGCACTCACCATGGTATCCGCGACACTTCGCGCGCGATGCGCACCCGCGCCTTTTCCAAGATGCTTGATCAGGTTCACGAAGACCTGAAGCCCGAGAACGCCGCCAAGCTTGCCAGCCAGCCCGTCGACGCGGATCTGCCAGGGTTGGGACAGCACTACTGTATAACGTGCGCGTGAGTATATCTTGGGGAAGCTCGTTTTTTGTTTTGTTTTGTGGAGGGCCGGGCTTTTCTAAAAGGCACCCATATTTTGCCTTCATTCACCCTAACCATCTAACACTTATAGCAAACACTTCACGACCTCGATGGCCCTGTCGGAACATTATCGCGGCAAGGTCCACAAGCGCCGGCTGAAACAGCTCAAGGACGAGCCATACACACAGAAGGAGGCTGAGGCCGCCGTCGGGTTGACGACAGATAACGGGAAGCGTGGGGTGCGCGTGCTGAAGGAGGCAAACATGGAGGTGGAGACTGTGTAGCTAGATGATATGGAGAACATGAAATTTTATATCACAAAAACTTAACTTTTTTTTTTAGGAACATGTAATTGTGAATGTGTAAATAGAATACATGCTGCAAATCATGCATTTGTCGTCGAATATAATAACATCACTCGCGCATCTAGATTGTCATCGTTCTATTGAAAATAAAATCTGTGCCCATCCCCCCGCGTATATCATGAAGACAGACATTGCCCTTTTTCGCAGTCATTTCAACAAACCTCCCCGTATTACTTCCTCGCCTTGCCCGTGACGGACACCGTCGGCCCGCGCTGGCCCTTTTTCTTGATCGCCTTGGTGAGCGGTAGGTAGGCGTATGGGTCCGGCTTGCCCTTCTTCTTGATATCACCACCTGCGCGCTGTGGTAATGGTTGATTGGTATATGATTAGAGTTGCTATTATGGCCAGGAATTTCAAGTAAATGCCTGAATTAAGTACAATAATTAATAATCTCCACCGAATCCCGACCGCAATCGAAATTACCTTAGCCTTATACTCCTTGCCCAACATAACGACTCCACCCTTCCCATTGCTCCTCTTCTTCTCTGCGCCGGGTTCTCTCGTCGGCTCATCGACATCCATCATATCCTCGTCCCCAGCTGCCTCTCCCCTCCGCCTCTTGTTGAACTTGATGCGGTTGCCTTGCCCACGCGTGAACCCGTCCTCGCTCCTCTGCGCCTGGAGGTAATGGTTCTCGGCCACCGCCGCACCATCCTCGTCGATGCCAGCGGCATCGGCATCGGAGTCGGATTCGTTGATCACCATGCGACCGTCCTCACCCGTCGTGAAATCGTCGCCCGTCACGCGGCGACCTTTACGGGGGGTCGGTTTGGATGCTGTGGGTAGGTGGGATGAAGTAAGTGGAGCGACAACAGAAAGAAAGGAGTGAAAAAGAAAAAGAAGAGATCAATTGAATAACTTACATGTAATACGCCCAACAACACCGCGATCAAGAAAATCTAGCGGCCCTTCCATGTCTTCCTTAATCCATGTTTCACTAATCTGCTTCTTATTCTATAAAAAAAAATGGCGATTGATATAGTAACGTCAGCCAAATGAAAAATAAAGCGCATACGTTCACGGAACCAAATGCCAACACTACAAAAACACGACTTTGTTCCCCCGCATAATATCAATCAAATTCACCTTTTCTTTTTGCCTCTTCTCCTTCCCTGCATCCAACCCATGTGATTCCTCCTCTTCAGAATCCTCTAGTTCGCTCTCGCTCCCATACAGCGCATCCTCGTATGCGTTATTATAGCTCTTGCCGTGATGCACAGCGGGCAACTCTTCAGTTGCCTCCTCTCCATCCGATTCCATCTCAGCGTTGGCTGCCTTTTTGCGCTTGGCACGCTCGCGACGTTTCTTGATGTTAACCAGAAGCTTCTTGTCGTCTTCAGGGACCAGGGTTTCAATTTTTTCATAACTAGATGAAGCGAATCGAATACCGAGAGAATGGCTCATTCACACACCTATTTGATCGGTCCTCTATAGTACAAACCAAGCCGATGGGCGCTATCGTAATATTCCCACTTACCCAAACTTGCGAATCAACCGCTCGAAGATGTGCCGCACCTTTGCCTTAAAGTGACTCTTGTGCTCGTGACTCCAAGTGAGAATGCCCAGGACGATCTGCGGCAGGTGGGGCTGCAGCAGATGTGGCTCGAGGGAGACAGTCGCGACCTTAACGAAACCGAGCGCGGATTTCACAATCTCACGATTTGAGGATTCGACAAACATGTGCATTGTCTGTAGGAGGTCGGAAACGAGGGAGGGATTGAGGGAATCTGAACGAATAATAATAATAATTATAATAATAATAATAATAATTTTTGAATATCGCATGCGCTACTATTTAGGTAATATTAAAGGGAATATATATATATATATATAAACTGAGGTAACATACCTTTGAACTCGAATAACAACCTCGACAAACTGGTGATAGTAGCGCTGATCATATGCGGCGTCGAACCCGCCAAACCGGCTGTCACCATCATAAAGTACTCGGCGATTGTCGCTTTCACTATGCAAGGCGATCAGACCGAAAGATAAATAAATAGGTGAGAACCGACACAAAGTGCAAGTCTGCTGAATCCGAGAAAACACATTGCTTATGAAATGCACCCACACCGACAAGCTAGCTGCAAAACACCTACCATCCGGCATATCCTCTTCCATTCCATCGACCTTACTGTTCACGACCGTCCCGCCCTCCCTCATCTTTTTCCCCATCGAGACCAAAAGATCGTACGCCAAGATCCTCGCCTTCTCATTGACCTCCTTCGTGCACACGACCGCCTCTGATAAGACGCTCGGGATCAAATGCAGGTCCGTGCTTGGCAGCAACTCCACCGTGTTCAGCAACGTCTGCAACCGATCCTTCTTTGAGCTCGGGGCGGTCGCTCCCATCGCGTCGAGCAACCGGGTCTGCAGGTCGTTGATATTGTGCAGCAAGACGGCGCGACCGGTCTCGCACTCAGCCATGCGGTTGAGGACCTTGTACGTCTTCTTTTGGAGGGTGGGTTCGTCCTCACGCGAGAGGAGCGAGGAGGTGACGAGGGCGTAGAGGTGTTGGGTGGAGTCGGTGCTGAGGAAGGGGACCATGGTGATGGCGAGGTCCATCATGGTGTAGGACATGGGCGGGGGAATGGTTGGATCGTTAATGGCCGGGGTGGAGTTGACGAGAGATTGGGAGAGGTGAGTGAGAACCTTTTTGAAGGTGGCATTGGTATCCTGGTGATAAATGAGAATCGCGAATGGAAAACGTGAATAAATTCAGTGCTAAGAGCGAACAGAATATAAAAATCGATAGAGAGGTCAATGATACAACATGATGCACCAAAGGTTTTATTATAGATAATAAAACCTCACAAACCTTGGCGTTCGTGATTCCCAAATAACACTTGATCACATCCAAGATATACCCGCGATACATCGGCAGCGTTTGACTGAACACATTGAAATACACTGCCAAATAGTTCACCGCAAACGCGCTCATAATCTGCACATTCCTCACCGCATCCGCCTTGCTCAGTCCATATGCTTTCTTCAAATCTACATCGTCGGCATCCGACCTCGCCAACGCCTGATTCTTCTCGACGAGCGCTTGCAAGCCCTGCGAGATGACGGGACGTAGATCCGGCTGCGAGTAAAGGACATTGCTGAACCGTTCGGCGATGGTCTTGGTGAAGGCATGCGGGAGGTCGAGCGGCAGGTCGCAGAAGCCGGGAACGAGGCTCCAGATCTGCTGCGCCATGGTCTCGTAGACCTTAGCTTCGATCGCACGACCCTTGTCAGTGAACTCCTGGGATTTCTGGGCGAGGCGGTCGCCAAGGGGGATCAGTTCGCGGACAAAGTATCCCATTTCGGTGTTGGTAATGTGGTCTTTAAGCAAGGGGAGAAGGAAGGCGCGGCCAATGGCATTGGAGGTGCCCGGGTTCTCGAGATTCAAAGGTAGGACTTGGAGGAATTTCTCGGGGCCTATGTGGGCGACTGCAGAGCCAAGAGCGGCCTCCAGACGTTCAATATAGGTATCCTCAGGAGCCAGACGCAGCTCACCCATCAATTCGAGGGCGTCGTTTAGGAGCGGTGAGGAGGCACGATGGAGACGCTATTTGAAATTTCATATATCAATCTTAGAAAGATACCTTCGCAGGAGGCACTTAATAAACACTTATTCCTTCACCCTACGAACCTTGAACAATGCCTGCAATACGACTAACACCTCATTCCACGCAGCTTGATACCGAATCCCCAACCCGTTCTCCACCACGGCAATAATCTCTTGCAGAGGAGTACGGGTCTTAGTTCCGGAGTTGACGGTGGCTAAAGCCACGGAAATCATATCGTCTGTGATGCAGTGGAGAGTCAACTTGCCGAGACAGCGGGCGACGGGTAGGTAGATGGTGCGTGTGTGGGTTTGCATGTCAGGGAAGATAAGGTGAAAGAGGGTGAGAAGAGCGGCGGCGCAACCCGTCGGGTTGATTCTACAAAGTACGGAATCCAAGAGCGGTTGTGAGCGATGAGATCAATGAGATACGGCCTGAGTATACACGGCGAAAGAAATGCGACGTACTTTGCAAACGCAGGGTAACCTTTGCCAACAATTTCAAGCCACGGGGGCATCAGTTGCTCGTCGTTAACGCTTGGCTTCAACTCGCAGATGGCCTGAATACAAGTACAAAATATCGATCAGTCAGATATTCTGCTATTTTACCAGTACCAGCACCATATCTACGTAAAATTGAATTGCATATACTGCTCGTCATTTAAACACACAACCAAAAAAAAAAAAAAAATCCATCGTCCATCGACAGGTGTCCATCAAAGAACTTCTTTGATTCAAATCCCTGATGCCATGCCGATGAAGGAGAAAAATACCCACCCTCAAAACTTCCTCAAATTTTTCCGCGTCAAATGAGATACTCTCACTCCCGAACAATGACTCGAACACCTCAAACGAGGACATGGTGAGGAAAGGCTTGTTGAACTTGGGAAGCTGCAGCATGATCTCGCATAGGGGAGCGTAGTGCTGGTGTCGGAATTGAGAAGAATGAGCAAAGGTGAAACGCGCATGGTTAATGACGTAAGTATGCAACCTCTGTCAAAGCCAGGTTGTTTACTTAAATTTTGTTTTGCTTATAACCACTGTATAAAATTGCACAGGATTCGCATACCGAAGAAGGCCAAACGGCCACAATCATCTTCACCAACGCCAGCACATGCAACGCGGACTGCTGGTCCGTCTTGGTGCATTCCTTGAGCACTCTCAAACAAAAATCAGCCGTCATAGGTGCGGCGGGATGCTGGACGGTCGGCGGCGGTAGGTGGGTGAGGATCTTCCGTGAGGCATCCTGGGCGCGCTTGCGGACCTTTGGGCGGGGATCGATGGAGAGGACGAGGAGGGTTTGGAAAGCTTTTTTGGTGGTGGCTTGGATCCAGGTCGCGGTATCTTGGGCAACCAGAAGGGTTTCGAGGCAACCAATGACCTGCGAAGAAGGGAGATGATAGTAAGGACAATGAGGAGGGGGAAGTGCATCAAATCGATAAGGATACAACGTACCGAACGGATAGTGGGCGCCTCCGCCTTATCCTTTTCCAAAGATGTCGCCAAAATAACCAAAACTTCTGGGAACTTGCTCCGCAACACGGACTGCGGCAACCTATACAGAATATCGGTACGTTTCCACAGCTCTATGAAACAATCATCAAGGGCATGAAGCAGCAATACCGCCATCGCCGCCGCAAAGATAGGCAAATTATGAGCCCTCCTTACCTCGGAAAGACAATATCCAAAAGATATAGAATAGCCGTCCGAATCTCCGACCTGCCCTGCGCATTCTTCTGAGCCTCGAGGGTAGTCATCTGCGGTACATGATGGTTGGGATCAATTTCACATCCATTCACAAAGACTAAGCAAATAAATCATGACTTACCAGAGCCGCAAAATAAGCCGTCGGCGTTTTCGGTGCATTTTGCTCCTTCAGGGCCTAAAAATAGGTAATGGTAGTATGACTTGATAGTAGGTCGTAAACTCGGTGCTCCGAGAAAAAAAAAAAAAAAAAAAAAAAAATACGAGACAATTTCCTTGCGAGACAACTTCCTGGCGCAACGCATACCTCTTCAACAGCTATCAAAGCAACTGCCACCTGCAAATGTCACAGAAAGGAGTAGAGAGTGAACATACGGACATATTATTCTCAAAGGTGCTTTTGGAGAATTACTTCCGATAAAGCTAGTCTCGATTGATAACTGCAAAGTTTCGTGGCGCGTACCTGTTTCTGATTCTCCAATTTAGAGTTTATCTGTGTGCGTATTTTCGCAAATTGTTCCTCCATGTTTTCGAGCGCTCAAAGGGCAGATCTCGCTGTTCAATGGTAAATACCCTTTCAAGAATGAAAGTGACTGCCATATTTTTCTTTTTCTCAAGCCACCATTTTTCCTGAGTCACGTTTATTGCAAATAACTAAATAACTATCGCGGACCTATACCTTTGCAAAACACAAGCTCGCATTGGTCCCGCCGAAGCCGAAACTGTTGGTCAGCGCTGCGCGCACGCCACCGTTGCCAGTACGATCCTGCGCCTGGCGTGGGACATAATTGAGCATAAAGTCCTCAGCCGGGTCGCCCGGATTATGAAGATTTAACGTCGGGGGCAGAACGTTCTGTTCCATGCACGAAGGTATGAATGAAAATAATGTCAGCAATTAACAATATTACTTTCGTCGAATGAAAAAGGAAGTAAATAACCTACTCAACCTACATGATAAATTGATAATATCGTGAAGACGGCCTCGACGGCTCCCGCAGCTCCCAGTAGGTGACCAATGGCGCCTTTGGTTGATGAGACGGCTAGGTGATCCGTGTGGCCGGCAAAGATGGATTTGATGGCACGATTTTCCGCTGCGTCGCCTAGATATGGTGCAAAGAGTTTAGACATCTCTTTGATAGTTTCAAAAGCTCGTTCCCGCTCCGAATAAAAATCAACCTACCCAAAGACGTTGACGTAGCATGAGCGTTCACATAATCCACCTCGGCGGGGCCCAACCCAGCAACCTCCAACGCCCTCGCCATTGCGCGGGCTGCGCCATTCCCATCGTCAGGCGGCGCGGTGATGTGATGCGCATCACTGGATAGACCGTATCCCCTCATCTCCGCATAAACGCGCGCGCCGCGCCGACGCGCGTGCTCCAGCTCCTCGAGCACCACGACTCCGGCGCCTTCGCTCACCACAAAACCCGAACGATCGCGGTCGAAGGGGCGGGAGGCTTCGGTGGGATTGGAGTTATAGCCTGTGGCGAGAGATTTGGCTCTGTGGTGGATTGCGAAAAGGGTTTAAATGAAGTGTCGTCGAAAGGATATGGCGAAACCATGCTTTGCATCTCCAAAAATACTTGTGCCTGCACTATTCCGACCGTTTGCTTTTTCGTAAGAGCCCTAAATATGCAACACATTGCTTAACTCACTTGCAAAACCCAGCCACGGCCAACGGGTGAACACACGCTTCCGACCCTCCCGCGATCATGACATCTGCATCACCATACTGGATGAATCGCATGGCGTCACCTATCGAATGCGCGCCCGTGGTACACGCCGTCGAGACGGCATGGTTTGGACCCTAAGTGATGTCATCGATGAAATTTTAGGACATGCTTGCTGCTTTTAAGAGGACCCAAAAATACTACCCACCCGAAAACCAAATTTCATTGTGAGATGTCCTCCAGCCATGTTGACGAGTAGCTTGGGGATGAACATTGGCGAGAGCTTTTTGTAGCCCTGTTTAATAATATTTCGTGTTTGTTCGAACCATGAATAATTCCAAGATGAAATCAATTTATATCGACAATGGAAACATCCAAATTGTAAATATTGACACAAACCTGCTCTTTGAACGAGTTCGAAGTGCTTACCAAATCTTCCAGGCCACCCAGGCCGGAGCCGACACATACACCCTTTTGAATGTGAATATGCAAAGCACATATCTTAATAATGAAGACGGACGACAAATATCACTGCGCAAATTCACGTACCGTCCGAAGCTTCTCCTCGTCTGAGGGTGTGATCCACTCGGCATCTGCCAAGGCCTGCTTAGCAGCCGCCATGAAGTATTGTGTGAACTTCGTCATCACCCGGTCGTCCTACCAAGCAATCCACACAATTATAAACTTTCAGATCGCGACCACATTACAGATCATCGCATCACATAAAAATAACCCCCGCTCATCTCACCCCTCGATCTAACCACTCCGATGCGTCGAACCTGCCCTCATTCTTCGACCCACTTTTCACCACGCCAGCAATGGTGACGGGCAGGTCGGCGAAGCTCTCATACCCGGGCGTATCGGTCAGGGAAATAATCCCGCTCTGCGAGCCCAAGAGGCGGTCCCAGGTGTTCTTGACGCCGGTGGCAAGGGGTGTGACGAGCCCTAGACCAGTGACGACGACACGGCGGCGTGGAAGGAGGTAGGCCATCGTTGAAGATGAATAATGTGACTGCTCATCGTCCAATCGATAAATCTCAAGCCACCCACACGTGACATACCAACAATTTACATAATTACTTTGTGAATTTTACTTTCCTTCCCCCCCTCCCCTTATAAACAAATATTTACATGAAAAAGCTGAGATCCAATCTGGCCTCTCGTGAGGATCATCACGAGCACAGTTTCACAAGCAGAGGGAAGCGAGGTGAACGTAACAAACACACCGATCTCGAGGGCACAAATCTATGAATGGTATTACCGTAATTTTTTAAAAAGAATGATAAGGAAGCAAAGAAAGAAAGAACTCCAAAATCGCAGCTAGTTCTGTCCTGGTCCCGAACACAGGCTACTGAGCAATCGTCATACTAGATCACTGCCAACAATTTTTTTTTTTTTTTTTTTTTTTTTTGTCTCTCCCATGAATTTACTTGCTGACCATCTCCTTGTAGCGGATCCAGCTATAGTAACCAGAGCCAAAGAGAGCGAGCAAGATGCCGGTAGCGTTCTGCGAAACACGACAAATAATGAAATAAACAATTAGAATAAATCATGAACCGACAAGGATCCGCTTCGAATCAAGCACGTTACAGTGCAGATGTGCACAGAATGACAGACTCGATGATTGCTTCACAGGATACTCACCATCACTGAAATCGGGTTTTGGAAGATCATAGCGGCGAGTACGGTCTGCACGCAGGCTTTGGCAGTACCGGAGATGGTGTTGGTCAGGGCGGAAGTGTACTTGATCTGCAAAAACATGGCGATGTTGACGGCGAAGCCGCTGACACCGGTAATGGTCTACGAATAGAGTTGATTCGGACGTGAGAATGGAAGATGAGAAACATAAATATTTCGTACATAAAAATGAATTGATTGATTCATAAACGGATTAGATCGAGACTATACCATCAGGAACCAGAAGGGGAACTCGTCGAGGAAGTAAACGTAAGCTGCAATATCTGAGAGCTCGCCGGAGAAGAAGACAAGGGGAGCGAGGAAAAGAATAGAGAGTGTTGTGTTGTAGTGAAGCAGGCGCCTATATGAAATAGAGTAAACAGGGTGACAGGTGCAAAGCGAGATGAAAGATGGTCAAATAAGCGATGGCCGGCGGAAAATCCACAATCCAGAATCCATACGAAATCCAGTCAAATTGCCAGCTAAACGTCATTGCCCCCCGTCTACCTCCCTTCTATCCCCGGGTCAAACATCCCCCTTCCCATCCCATCAGTCTGAAACGACTCTATCCGCACCAGAACGACGCCGGCCCCAGAGAGGAACCCCTCTGGGTTCTCAACCCCCTGTTCCCCTCGCCGACTTTTACGAACCATTGGTTGTTCTCGACGACGCTCAGGGTCTTCTTGACGTAGATGCCGTAGAGGGCCACAAAGGCCGATGATCCCACACCATAAAGGACGCCCTCCCACGAGAAGTTGATCTCGCCGTAAGAGCCGATTGCAAAACCCAAGAAGACGATCACGCATGCCATGATCGCGGGCGCCGAGGTCGACTGGCCCAGGATAGTGAATGTGAAGATGATGTTGAAGACGATCGAAAGAGAGCGGGCAACCTGGGGAATTGTGCAAAAAATAAAGTAAAAAAAAATCGCCTTAGAAATCATAATGTCCTTTCGCTCAATGAATCACTAGCCCCTCATGATCTCCCATATTCACCGAGTTTCCATTCCGATGCATTCAGCTCACCTGGTAGAATGTGACCTCGACGTATTGCAAGCACAGGTTATTGAGCGCAAGCATCATGACGTACATGAAGGTCAATGGGGCCACCTTGCGAGCGATTTCAAGATTGAATTCGTAGGGCGGAATCAGCGCAAAAGATTTGTTGCTATTGGTCAAGATATCAAATGAGTGATTATGAAGGATCAGTACAGGGTAATATTTTGGCGGTGTGTGTCACTTTCACGATCCAGAGCTCTCTCGTTCCGCCGCCATTTTCCAATTGCGTAAAGTGTCGCGTTGTGTATTTCCTTCCCACCCTCCCAACCGCTCTCCATGCTTTGTCATCGCCCACTCACGCCCTCGCCATTTCGCACATCTCCAACGACTAGCGATTCCATGTGAACACCTAACAAAACACTTTTCTACGTACGTCTTGCCCAGATGGCTCCACACAAGCAACACGATCAGCGCGACGACGAGTTGGAACCACGTGACAAACAGCGGGTACGGAAATTTGTACTCGGAGGTGGAAAGGATGAACTTGTTGAGGAAGACAACGGAGAGGGAGATTACAAAATAGAAGAGGACCACGGCGCCAATGACGTGGATGGGGTGACTTTTTGGGGCCTGCCTAGAATTCACGGGCGGGGGGAGGAAGGCCTTGGCATCTTCGTCTTTCTCCAGGTTGGCCATGGTGGGGGTGGTTCGGGAGGGAAAAGAGGGAGGAGGGGTTCGAAAAAAGGACCAGATGATCTAGGGCCAAAAGAAGGGTTGATATTCCATTTTCCGCCAATCGTCGCCACGTTAATTTTGGCATTTCGTGTCAAAGAAACCTGTGCATCCCTCAATAACCCGTGCCTTTCAAACTCCCGGTTTCTATTGAAAATTTGGCCTTTGCTATATATATATACACACTAAGGTAAATATATAAACAAAAGGCACTACTACTACGCACATGTTCAAACACAAGTCACCATCGTAGCAACGCAATTTTCATCCACGCAACCAGGTCCTGGTCTTGAAACGAAAGAAATGAGTGAGTTTATTTCATTAATGATTATATATATCATTGCTTGCTTCCCGTTGGTTCAATTCGGTCATTCGCTCCTTTTGGTTGGCTTGCTCATTCCTTGTTGGTTACTCCCCGTTCGTTCTAGTGTATTTTGTGGCACAGTATGCAATTCGTCGCTGTCAACAATTAAAAGATGTTGACCTACCTCCGGTCTCGTGTCCTTTTCAACATTCAAAATCAACATTTTGCGAGAAATTGATCCAAAGGTCGTTGATGGTTGCTCGCTGAGAGTGGAGGAATCACGGAAATGTGCGAAATCCCATGAATCGGTGGGAGTGTCTATAAAGTAGTCAATGTAGCGTCTGTTTTTTTTCTGGACATGGGTGGGGGTTTGGCACCTACACGACCATGGTATGACACGTGACGTCAGAATCTCTTTGTTATGCAGCAAAATTCTTCCAAGGTTTTTGTGCCCATGCGTTGGTTGGGACAAGAACAAACTTGCTCCCAGGACGTCGTGGTTTTTATGCCCTCCACCACGCGCGAGGTTTGTGCCCATGCGTTGTTGGGGCGTCACCGGACAAGAAACTTGCTCCCAGGACGTTGTGGTTTTTGTGCCCTCCACCACGCGCCTCTGGCAAGATTTTTGTGCCCATGCGTTGGTTGGGGGTCACTGGACAAGAACAAACTTGCTCCCAGGATGTGGTTTTGTGCCCTCCACCACGCGCCTCCTCTTAGAGATGGCAAGGTTTTGTTGCCCATGCGTTGGTTGGGGCGTCACTGGACAAGAACAAACTTGCTCCCAGGACGTCGTGGTTTTTGTGCCCTCCCGCCTTCAGAACAGAACGGGCCAGGTTGATTGTTTAAGGAAAGTGATGTTTTCTTCTGGTATCGATGTTAGTGATTTATTTGCATCCTACTCAACCCCCTCCCCGAAAACTAACTCTGGCAGAGACAATGACTGGTGATGCGCCAGACTACCAAGTGTTCTGCGGGAAGATGGACACGAGAAGCTCGATCTGTCTTGTGGTGCAAAGGTGTAGGGTCACTTGAAGCGATGTGTGGAAGGCTTCCTCTTTCGTCCGATTCTCTTATTTTCCACCTGAGCTCTGCCTCCTACCGCGCCCAGCCTATCTTCCTAACATTTGTCACAGCTCGCCGAACCGCTAGCTGCCCTCCAATCTAGCAGCGCACTTGTGCCAGGATTATCCGGCAGCATCCCAAGTCGGCCCAGCCCTCAACCCGAGATCCACGCCCCCCTCCTGACCTCGACGGCGGCGCGGGATTCCTGCGAGTCTATTTGCCAGTCCCTACACCAGCAAGCGATGATATGGACCGCAAAATGATGGTGATGGACCGTACGCGCCTTCCTGCTCGTGTACTACCTTTTCACGATCGATAAGACGATCCGACGTGACAATCTGCATGCGAGATTGGGTAGACAAGAATTTAATTCATTGTTTCAGTGAGATTTAGCCTTTTCGAAACAAGACGAGCGTGAAACAATAGTTATAAAAGTTCATGAGACAAATTCCATCAAATGTATGTGGTCATTTGTAATACTATCGAGCTTCGCGTACCAGAAGACCGCGACGCAGAACTTTACATGAATATGATATTTAATATGTACGCATGAATCAGAGGGCTCTACTGTCTCAATTGCCGATTTCTATCTCTACGACACAGCACCGTCACCGACCGCCTCTTCGCAAACATGCGTGAGCTGACCGTGGGGGAGAAAGATGGATGTGATGTTCTCTGCACCCATCACGTGAAACGTGTACACGTGATCCGTTGTTTGGCATTGCAATCTCTCATGCCCTGTAATAACAACACTGCTGATCCACATACTCTTGCCACTAAATAGCTTTTGAAACAATGTATAAATACCTTTTATTTTAATGAGCTTTAGTCAAATCTTCCAAAGCACTAAGAATTACTTAGAGTTCAGCCCTTACAAAAGGATTGAGTAATTGTAACGGCCTTACAGCCTGATGACAATTGCTCGGAGGATCTTCCATCGGGCTATGGTTGATGCGGCCCTGGCTATTGTATAGTATTAGCTACGCAAAATGGTGGCGATAATGTTTGCCAAATGTGTGCCACGTGAGTCCAAAATGTTACGAAGGTGACGTGGATTCGTGGATTGGGTTAAGTCTTTCTTGCTTGGACCTCCGACACCCTACGACTTCCGACAACTCCACCAGAACTCCTCCCCCACAAGAATCTTGCCTGGGCAAACGGAAAAAAAAATAAAAAATGTATGTTATTCAACTGTCTACGGGCAGACTAAACTGTGCACTCGAGATTTTAAAATTAACCCTCTAGCTCACCGTACAACTCCAGGCCCCAGACTCTGGTGCAGTCCAAGTCCATCGTCTCAGCCTCGCTTCATAACCCGCTTCCTTTCAAATGGCGCACCTACATCTGGCCCTTCGCCGTTCTCTACCCTATCTGGTTGTATGTCTACTTCTTCAAGTATGAGACCTACCTTGGATCAGAGGAATGGACCTTCGTCACCCTAGGCTTCATCTGCACCTCCCACGCCCTGTCCTTCCTCGCATGCCAATGGAGCGTCTCCGTCAATGCTGCTTTTACGTGTATAAAGGTACTGTATGGTGTTGGGCATTGGCTGACCCGGGAAAACGAAGAATGGATTGGCGTGGCACGCAACCGTAAACCTTGTCGTCCGAAACGATCCAACCTGACAGGTTCTTTTTTTTTTCTGAAGGAAACCGACCCCGCCGTCGCCTCGATTATCAAGATCGTTCCCGCGAGTCATAAAGGTGTTGGCACCCTATGCGAAATACATCACAGTAAAGTATGTGTTTGATTATGAGTTATTTTAGTATACGGCACAAGGAACAAAGGGAACAAACTGTCGACCTTGTGTGTGAAATGAAACCATTTCGCAATTGAGAAATGTGCATTCTTCCTAGTTTCCAATCCTAGGGCATAAATGCAATACGCGCACATTTCAATTTCCATATGAAACTTTGTTCTTCTGGTCGCCGCTCGTCAGAATTTAACAACCTTTCCATTCCCCGTCTATCCAAACTCCTCTAGCCCACCACCCTTCTCAAATCTGGCGAGACCTCATTCCACTTCCAGAAGAAAAAGTATACCTGGGACGAGGACAAGAAAGTGTTCGTGAAGACGCGCTTCCCTTCGGACTTCCATCCTCCTCTTTCCACCTACCAGAACGCCCGCGGTCTCGAGACTGAAAATGATGTTGCATATGTGACGGAGAAGTATGGCTTGAATCGGTATGTTCTCAATCTGGACACCATGCGTTATTGGAACGCGAACTTCCATGTTGGCACATCTGATGTCTAACCTACCTCTCCATCGATTTCTTCTCTCTGTCAGCTTTGAGATCCCGATGCCAAGCTTCATGGAGCTCTTCAAGGAGCACGCCGTAGCCCCTTTCTTCGTCTTCCAGATCTTCTGCGTCGGTCTTTGGTGTCTCGACGAGTACTGGTACTACTCACTCTTCACCCTGTTCATGCTCATCGTGTTCGAGTGCACCGTTGTGTTCCAGGTATGTGTCTGGTCGGTATGGGAGAGTTCTTGCCATATGTGTACTGTCGGGGCCAAGTATATTGGCACGTTACCTTATATGCGGGTTTGCTTTATAATTTAATAGCGTATCAAAACTATCGGTGAATTCCGCACCATGGCTCAGAAGCCCTACCCCGTCTACGTCCGTCGCAACAAGAAGTGGATCACAGTCCAGTCTGACGAACTCCTCCCCGGTGACTTGTGCTCCGTTGGTGAGTTGTCAGTCCTAGATTAACTCGTGTTGTCGGCTGCTTGTCGCTCATGCTTCTTTTTCCACTTAGTTCGCTCCAAGGATGAATCCTCCGTGCCCTGCGATATGGTCATTGTCGACGGCTCTTGCATTGTCAATGAGGCTATGTTGTCGGGCGAGTCAACTCCGCTCTTGAAGGTATGCACTTTCGGACAATTCCTGATGGCGAACTCTGGATTTTAAGGGCGGACCATCCTTATGCCCTTTGCAAGCCGTTCTTGAGATTCGTGCTCACAACACCTCTCTGCCTCTGGTTGAAAAATCGCTTGTAGGAATCCGTGTCCCTGCGCAATCCTGACGACGAACTCGATCTGACTGGGGCCGATAAGCTTAACGTGTTATACGGCGGTACTAAAGTGCTGCAGGTGACTCCTCCGTCAGAGGGCAGGTTGCATGGTAAGCAGTGGCCACAAATGTATGAATAGGAAATGTGTTGGAATCTCAAAGAGTTATGGATACATATACCAAATACCGCCGTACATCGTGCTGACTTTATACACACCGCCGTCCAAATCACCCCAGCTCCTGACGGCGGCTGCCTCTGCCAGGTCGTCCGTACCGGTTTCGGCACATCTCAGGGCAAGCTAGTGCGCACGATGGTGTATTCAACCGAGCGTGTGACGGCTAACAACTTTGAGGCCCTGCTCTTCATCCTGTTCTTGCTCTGCTTCGCCATTGCTGCCTCGCGGTACGTCTGGATAGAGGGCGTCAAGAACGATCGGAAGCGCTCCAAGTTGCTGTTGGATTGTATCTTGATCATCACATCCGTCGTGCCACCGGAGTTGCCGATGGAATTGAGTTTGGCGGTTAATACTAGCTTGGTTGCTCTCTCTCGATTCGGTGAGTTTGCTTGTTTAATAGAAATTTTGACACCCTTGACCGGCTTTGCACATTCACATCATATTTATTGAATCATTTCATGGAACCAGCCATCTACTGTACCGAACCCTTCCGCATTCCCTTCGCTGGCAAGGTTGACGTTTGCTGCTTTGACAAAACTGGCACCTTGACTGGCGAAGATCTCGTCGTCGAGGGCGTGGCCGGCATCGCCAAAGATGGGTTAATGCAATTGAGGGCCACCACCGAGACACCGCGCGAAACAACCTGGGTTCTGTCTTCGGCGCACGCGCTCGTGCTTCTCGAGGACGGCATTGTTGGTGATCCGATGGAGAAGGTGACGCTGGAGGCCATCCAATGGAAGCTGAACAAGGGCGACATCGTTTCACCAAAGGAAAACGAGAAGGGACATCGCCAGAACCTTCAGATTCGTCGCCGCTTCCAATTCTCGTCTGCCCTGAAACGCCAAGCCTCCGTTTCGTACCTCAACCACTACGACTTCTCGAATGCCAAGACCTTCGTCTCCGTCAAGGGTGCGCCCGAGACGCTCCGCAAGATGTACACGCACGTCCCCGACAATTACGAGGAAACATACAAGTTCTTCACACGGCGCGGCTCACGCGTGCTGGCCCTCGGCTACAAGTTCCTCAAGGACGGCCTTAGCAGTGACCAGATCAACAACTTGACGCGCGAATCCGTTGAGTCCGACCTCATCTTCGCCGGCTTCCTCGTCTTCACCTGCCCGCTCAAGGAGGATTCCAAGGAGTCTCTCCGCCAGCTCAACGAGTCTTCCCATCGCTGCATCATGATCACCGGCGACAACGCCCTGACAGCCTGCCACGTCGCTCGCGAGGTCGAGATCGTGGATCGCGACGTGCTCATCTTGGACGTTCGCGAAGATGGCACGGGCGAGGATGATCTAGTGTTCAAGTCGATCGACGAGAAGATACAGATCGCTGTGGACCCGGCAAAACCCGTTGATACCAAGATCTTGGAAGAGTACGATATCTGTTTGACCGGCCCGGCAATGAACCAGTTTATGGATAAATCATCATGGAGGGATGTGTTGGAGCATACATGGGTTTATGCCCGCGTGTCACCTTCACAAAAGGTACCCAATTGAGCACGCTCATACTTTCTGATCCTATATACTTTCCCATGCTTGACCAGCAAGATTTGATTGAATCTCACTCACGTACCTTGGCTTCATTTCTACCTTCAGGAATTCATTCTGACCTCGTTCAAGAACTATGGTTACACGACGCTGATGGCCGGCGACGGCACGAACGACGTTGGTGCGCTGAAGCAGGCACACATCGGTGTGGCGCTCCTGGACGGGACAATCGAGGACTTGAAAAAGATCGCGGAGCGGCAGCGAATCGACCGGCTCAAGGACATGTACGAGAACCAGAAGAAGGTGTCAGCCAGGTTCAACATGCCCGTGCCCCCGCCCCCGCCCGCCATCGCTCACCTGTACCCTGATGCCGCCGCCCAGATAGAACAGGCCAGGCTCGCACAGCAGAACATGACCCCACAGCAGTCGAAGAAATTCCAAGCTCAGCAGCAGGTAGGGAATTCGGCTGGAGGAGAAGGGCTCGGTTAATTCATTAGGTTGAGACCCCGATGGAATATTGTTGAGCCGTATCTGAGTGCTGACATTGCTTCGATATTGATTTTTATCATGACAGATGGAGAGTATGACCTCCAAGCTCATGGAAGACATGGACATGGAAGAACCCCCAACTATCAAGTTTGGCGACGCCTCCGTCGCCGCGCCATTCACTTCCAAGCTCAGCAATGTCGTCGCCAGTGAGTACCCCACGTTTTTGACGCTCAATGCTGCCTTCACTGCTCTGATTTGTAACTTGACTTTTCTTCCCAACCATCACTCGCAGTCAACAACATCATCCGACAGGGCCGCTGCACGCTCGTTGCCACGATCCAGATGTACAAGATTCTTGCGCTTAACTGCCTCATCTCGGCCTACTCGCTCTCTGTTCTGTACCTGGACGGTATCAAGTTTGGCGATCTGCAGGCGACCATCTCGGGCATGCTCATGGCCGTGTGCTTCCTGTGCATCTCGAGGGCCAAGGTTGGTATACTTTGTTTTGAATGAGGTGGGGGTATACCTTTGATGTAGCGTATCGGTTTACATTGCTTTAAGCAATCCAACTAATAATGCCACCACCCATTCCAACAGCCTCTTGAGAAATTGTCCAAGGAGCGCCCACAGACCAACATCTTCAACCCGTACATCATCGTCTCGGTCATGGGCCAGTTCACGGTCCATATCGTCGCGCTGGTCTACATCAACTCGTTGGCCAAAGTCTGGGAGCCGTGAGTATAGTTGCGTTTGATGGGATAGATTTTTTTTTTTTTTTTCTCGATGGATGGTTGACTAAATCTCTATTATTGGACTTGCATTTATGAATTTTGTAGGCCAAAGTCAGTTGATCTCGAGCGCGAATTCGAACCATCATTACTTAACAGCGCTGTGTATCTGATTCAATTGGGCATGCAAGTTTCTACTTTCGCCATCAACTACCAGGTACATTATTCATTTAAATACTTCAGTCTCTTCGTTTGATCAAGTATATTTGAATTACACTCTTCCTTTTTCCGCAGGGCTATCCATTCCGCGAGCGCATCCAGGACAACAAAACGCTATACTGGGGTCTATTGAGTGTGGGTGCGATTGCGCTCGCGGGCGCGACGGAGTTCTTCCCAGGGGTGAACGAGCAGCTCAAGCTGGTCAAATTCCCCGAGGAGGTGGGTACAATTGAAAATTATTTTCTTGTTTTTGGTAGTGACTCTTGGTCCAAGCCAACTGACTTTTCTCACCCTTCAATCATAATACAATGCAGTTCAAGCAGAAACTGACGTGGTGCATGCTCCTTGACTTTGGGTTATCGTACTTGATTGAGATTGTGGCTAAGTGGTTGTTTGCGGACAACCGACCGAAAGCGATTGCGCGGCGGCGTGTAGTTCATTCTTAGATAATAAGTGAGGTTTTAAGAGAGGTTACCTATTATATCTGGGTAGACAAAAAATAAATCGGGCTGAGATCAGGATTATGTCTGTCTGTTATTTATAAGTGAGGAGTTGCCTAGGCTAGATCATTTGACGTGAAATTTTTCAAAAGGTGCCTTATGGCCCCCTGGACTATTTTCGAGAAATTACAGAAAATCTATTAAAATCAAAGTTGATTTTTATCACTACTCTGAGTCTAGTCACATGTTCAGAGACATAATATGCAAATTTTATTAAAAGGTACTTTATGGCACACTTTGTTAATTTCCTAGTGACTGTATATTGAGTCAGTCATATGTCTATATATTATGTTACACATTATAAACTGTCAACTTCTTTGCTCTGTCAACTACATCTCATTCATATTCTATATTCAAAAATACCACCAATATGTTACAAGATTTTTTAGCTTCTATCTTCTCTGAAACTCATCCAGAACTTATATCCTTAATTGAGGACTTTCAAAAACTTATATCTATATATATTTCTTCTAATGAGAAGAATGCAGACTCTGACAATAATACAAATGACATACTAGTTGAACATAGGTAAGAAATTTTATAACTTATAATACTTATAGTAACTCATAGTAGCTAGTAGTAGCTTATTATAGCTTGCAGCTTGTGGCTTGCATTGCAGCTTGTGGCTTACATTGCAGCTTGTGGCTTGCTTACTTACAGCTTGCAGCTTATAGTTATTGTAGCTTGTGGCTTACTTGCAGCTTGCAGCTTACAGTTATTGTGGCTTGCAGCTTGCTTGCAGCTTGTGGCTTATAGTTATTGCAGCTTGCAGCTTGCAGCTTACAGTTATTGCAGCTTGCAGCTTGCAGCTTGCTTGTGGCTTGCAACTTACAGTTATTGCAGCTTATTTGTAGCTTGTGGTGGCTTGTGGCTTGTAGCTTGTATAGTGACTTGTAGCGGCTTATTGTTAGTAGTTTGTGGCTAGTAACTATTATAGCCACTTGCAGCTAGCATAAAAAAAAAAAAAAAAAAAAAATGTAGAATTTGTAGCTTATAACTTACTGCATATTATTAATCTAATAATTTTATTTATATTTAGTCAATCTACTTTGGATGTAGAACCTATTATTGAATCTGATACTACTGAACCTATTGCTGAATCTGATATTACTAAAATCAACGCTAAATCTGATACTACCAAAATTGATGCAGAACTGGATATTATATCACCTCAACGACTTCACCAAATACAAAACAAAGTGAACTTGTGACGTCACACGTCAATTTAATGTTCCCTCAAGTTTCTATCCATAATAGAAAGTCACTTTGTCTCAACTACATGCGATTAAGAAATGGAAATTTGATTCGCCACGGTGCTGATACTGTATAATCCACAACCCTTTTACGCAAGTGCAGGGTGCTTGACCTTTTTGGGTTTATGTGGCGTGTCCAAAGTCTTGGAGATATATCCCATGGGCGAAGAAGGCGGCGTTCGATTTCCCTCAAGCGAAAAGCACACCGATGACCGTAATAACTTCTCCAGGTTCTCCTGCGCTTGGTTTACCCACACCTGCATCAATGCACTATATATTAGATCAAATACAATTACTTCAATTACTTCTATGTCGGTATTAATCATCCTACCTTCATGGACAGGAGAACATGTATTGTGTCTGGCATCCATAGCAGGTCCGCAGGAGATTGCGGGATCCGGAAAGTCGCGACTTGCTCAAAACGATAAAGGTACTTATGTGGAATATCCATTGCATAGATATAGGCTTTCCAGCCTGAAGATTTAAAGAAGTATCTGATCAGAACGAAGTCCCAAAAAGAAATTCATGATTTCTTCAAATAAAACTTACCGAAGACCTGAATTCCGAAAACCCTCAATTTCTGGAAGATATCGCTTTTACCACGCGCAGCCCTCTTGGCCACAAGGTTAAGCATATCCTTGAGGCCTTTTTGTATCTTGATTTTGTCATCACCGAAGTGCTCTAGGTCATTCTCGTAAGGTGCCCCGCTAACCTCGCACACTAATAGCTCCTGACCAAGGTGACTTCGTAAAGAGAGGATTGCATCCGTCCGCTGCCCAGGCCTCCGGCGTGCGCTAGACTCGACCTCCTGATTACGCCGAATTGAAGATGCCACTAGCCCAATCTCACCCCATTTCATCTGATACTTTTCCTGGAAGAGATTCTTCAACATCGGAGAGACTGCCTGTATGATTTGCGTAGCCTCGCTCATATCCTTGTCTAAAAGCTGGTTCGGATTTTGAGTCCAAAGATCCGCACTATTGATTGGATAGCATTCATATTATTAAGTATGCCTGTATCTGTAAGCATAATCAGAGGATGCCGAGTCCCCACTTACAAGTTTTGATAGAGCCTATGAACATATCGAAGCTCGTTTTGTAGAGGCGGAGTTGTCTGCAGGACATGCGCGGAGAGCCGATAAAGTTCTTGATGGATATCCTCGAGAACCTTATTGGTGGGTTATGTTAACAGTTAGCACACAGAAGTTGGAAAAAAAAAAAAAAAAAATTCTAGATACTTTGTCATCAAAAGCCACCAGCCAAGCTTTGACTTCATCTTTCATCTTGACCATTTCCATGCGCGCCGCACTGCGTAGCTTTTTTCAGACTGTTGGTGAAAATCGACTCTTGATAGAGTCACTTCCCCTCTCTTCGCTCAAATCCAGGATATCATAAAAAGCAGCTCTGTTTAAGAGTGATAATATAATTAGTAAAAGAAAATGACATCCAGCTCAACAAATACAAAACGTAGAGTACTAACTCATAATTATACACAGCCTTCTGTTCCAGCAACTTCGCTACAATTTCAATCCCATCGACAATATAAGGGACGTAATCCTATGTGTACCAAGAGATTAATCAGAGTTAAAATTTATATATCATTCTAGAAGGCAAAGTCAAAAAAGAAATCAATCATACCATCTCATTGATCATCTCCGGTTCCTCGTCAACTTCAGCTGACGTCTGCTCCTCACGATCCTCACCGTTATCGTCTCTTTGACGCTTCGTCGAGCTCTGGAAAACAGGAAAGTAGGATGACGTATTTAGGTCGTTATCTTCGGAAACCTCTTTGGATTTTTGTAGCTCTTTTTCCTTCCCATAACGCCAACTGCAGTTCTTACTGGGCGAGCACTCGCATCGCTGGAACCAGACAGCACTTCATCCTTGTTTACTCCCTCATTAATATTAAGGATAGAACACCAAAGAGTTGTAGTGAGTTACCCACGCTGTTTCCGCTCATAAAGTGTATACGTGTATGAGTGCATAACGTTTCTACAAGTTATACTCACTTGTTCCGTTAATGAGATTTCTTCCCATATTATCACCGAGGATTCGTTAGTTGCGGATTGCCCTTTCGAAATCCTTATCATGTGCAGTATCTTCGCCTTTCTCCTGGTTTTTCTGCTCACCTAAAACATTGTCGCGCTTTGCAACTAAATTCGGTATTTGGGACCCATATGTGGTGAGCTGGTCATAGAAAAGAGCGTTAGAACTAGAGAATACAATCCAAGAAAGGCTCTCCTATAGACGTGCCCACTTCAGTACCAGTACCCACCGTCTGACCGAGAAAGTTGAGGTACCCTAACGAAGCAGCTCGCACTGCAGCTTTTTCCTCTTCCCTCTGTTGTTGCTTTCTATTAATTCTCTTCCAAAAGCCAGAAACATCTGTTGACCTTTTTCTTTCTTTGAAGGAGGACAAGAGGAAGTGACAAGAATTGTAAGTGATGGAATGCAGATCTAGCTTCGACCGAAACCAGCGGATCATCACAAGAGCAAACCGGCTCTGGCTGGATGCAGTTCCAGCTTCATCCGAACAGCAGATCGTCACAAGAGCAACCGCAGAAAGATGCTCTTGCTTGGATGAAGTGAAGTCTGACATCTAAGGTTTTACCGAACCAGTGGATCATCACAAGCGCAACCAGTAGATGCTCTTGCTTGGTAAAAACCTTGCCTATTCACCCGAACCAGTGGATCATCACAAGAGCAACCAGTAGATGCTCTTGCTTGGGTAAAGTAGGAACGCCACAAGCCAAAGAAAGAAAAAAAAATTCTAACCTCAAACATTCTCGTGGCTATCATTGCGTTGGCTTCCAACAAAGGGTGATTCTTATAGTTCCGCAAACTGGCTGAATACCCATCGTGCTCGATCTGACGATCTTCCGTGAAAGAAGCTTGCTTTTCTCGTTGCGTAAGATATTTGTAAAGATAGTTGTCAGTCTCATGTATGAGCGTGGCCTGGATGAGCTCCGACATGTCTTCCTTCGCGTCCATTGGTTTGACTAATCCAGCGATGGCGTTGAAGTTGCGCAACTAAAGGTATACAATTTACAAATTGAGGCGAACATGGAGGAGCGAAAAGTTGTCAACATCACAGACGAAAGAACCATACCGGCCGTCGAAAATTTGATGCGGTACCTGTATGCGGTTTGAAAAAAAAACAAACTAACGCGCGTCTTGGCACGAATACGTTACCACCCAAATACTAATTGGACAGAGATGATAGACGTCACTACCAATGAGAAAAGGCTAATCTGGACAGATTAATTCCGTATTCTACAAAACCGGACAAACTGCGCATAAAATATATAATATGGCCAATGATAGAAATATAAATAAATATGAGAAGGCTCTCTGCTTTTTAGAACTAGGCTGTGGTTGCAGTTGCTTTGTCAAGGTGCCTAAAGAAGAGTTTGTTGAATTGTAAAAAGTCTTTCAAGCTCTAACTAGAACTAAACAAGATAGTATAGCTCAAGTCTATAGACAGGAGAGTGATCAATACTAGTTGACATCTCAAGAATAAGGCTTGAGTCAATAAGAGAACCATCTATTGTTGAAATTGTAGTATATTTCTTTATCAAAAAATTTATCTCAATATACTTAGTATTAGTTATAATTATTTTGAAAGTATTAGAAATTGTAAGAGGGTTGCTTTTTAGGGTAACCATTATGTAGTTCTGGAAGGGTTTTCTGGAAGTTCTAGATATTCTGGAAGACCGTTTTCTTATGGTCAAGATCAATTTCATATGGAGTACGTCCTCTACGCTTATTGATTTCAAGATCGGGTTGACATCTCAACCAAAGTCCTTTTTTGGACTAGTTCTGGATGTTCAGGATTTTCCGTATTTCAGGAAGTTCAAGAAACTAAGGCCAGCTTAGTTGAATTGGCGTATCGCTGCAGACAATACCCAATTAGGAAATTTCGTGA
>RBNI01001100.1:0-24397 GCA_003990745.1 Jimgerdemannia flammicorona | reverse complement strand
TGCAATATCAATTTAGTTTTATTGTTCTGATTTCCAAATTAGACCACTTAACATTTTCCTCAATAACTTAGTGAGTTTTCAGTCGATTTTGATGATCCTGGTGCCATTGGAAAGTTATTCTCAAGAGCTTTTCAAAGATACCAAGGACATTAAAATCGGATGAAAATTTACCAAATTATCAAGGAAAATGTCCAACTCACCAAGTCCGAAACGAACATTTTCCTCAAAATCTCAGTGAATTTTCATCCGATTTTAACGTTTATAATATCATTGTGAAGCTCTCTATAATAGCTTTCCAATGACACCAAGATCATCAAAATCAGATGAAAACTCACTGAGTTATCGAGGCCACCGAATTTTAGAGTTCTGGTCACATGGTTCGATTTCAAGGTTGCACCTTGCCTATATCCGTTTACGGCCGTCATGGTTCAATCTTTATGTTGCAAATTTGTATTGTGCCTTGATGCAATGAGGCAGCAAAAGCAGTTTTTTTTTGCTTACATATATATACTGGCCTTTTTGAGAGTTCTTTTTATGTTATTGACACTTACCATTGTCTTACCAATTAGACCACCAAATGTTTTCCTCAATAACTCAGTGAGTTTTCATCTGATTTTGATGATCTTGGTGTCATTGGAAAGCTATTATAGAGAGCTTCACAATGATATCATAAACATCAGCTCCTTTCTCTGCTACCTTACCAGTCACAAGGTTTGGTAGGCAACCTTCCAAGTCTCCTTTCCTCTATTATTACCCCCTCTACCTTGAGTTGGTTTGCTGTGCCTGCAGGGGCATGGTGGAAGGAGGGCAATGGTGATGAGTTGCCCCTTTATCAGTGTCAGATCGGTACTTCCTCTACTTTTTTGCAGATTCTGGTATCTTCAGCTACATCTGGGGTATACCCATTTTGGTGCAGCACCTTCTTCCTTTTGCCATCGCCAACAAGAAGTTGTCTCAGTGTGTCTCAGGCTACATAGAGAGTCAGCTGATCTTGAGCATCAAGTGCTCAGTGTAGATTACCTGCAGGTCCTCGGTGCCTGTGGTGGGGCTCTCTGGCTTTGGCAAGCTTCCTAGCGAGTGTGGTTCTGGCATAGGTGACTATTTTTCAGGTGTTATCGGGATGGGAGGGGAGATGGCCATCACAGATAGAAGAAAGGGCAATAACGGTGAACCAGTAGGGTGCCAGGCTAGGGGCGGTCATTGGGGCTAGAGCAGGTGCTGCTTCGATGGGGCCTTTTGATTGGTACAGCATGGTTAGGTAGTAGGTATCACTCTCAGCTTCTTTTGGCAGTCAGCAGGGTTGGGCCCCAGTCATCAGAGGGGTTGGAGGGCCCAAGGCTATCTATTTCAGATATCTTGGCTACACTCAACTGGAACTGGGAGCTGATATAGTAATGTGATCGAGGCCCACAGACTTGAGTAGTGGGGTATTGGGGGTCTCTTCTCGCCTCACATGTAAGTCCTTTACTCACCTCGACTGAGAGAACTAGGCCCTACCCACCATGTTGTACTTTGATGAGAGTTTTTCTTTACCTGTCATTCTCTTTGAGATGGCAGGGGCTATTCTATTTGGCTTGGACATGGCCTTGTATATATGTTAGGTTCTTGGGTGTGCACTTTCGGTCATTGGCATATGGCTGGGTTTTCCCTGATGGTAGGGAGAGCATGGTGTGCAGAATGAGGTGCAGGCCTAACTGGCTCTGCTGCGCCTGATATGGTTGAGCTGCTGGACAATAGCTAGTCTAGGTTAATGGGGGGGCAGTGCTTGGTGGGTGGTGGGGGAGGGTTTTGGCCTATATAGTCTAGGTTCCCTTCCAATAAAAATCTGCAGGATATGAGTCCATTAAAAAAAAAAAAAAAATATCATAAACATTAAAATCAGATGAAAATTCACTGAGATTTTGAGGAAAATATTTATTTCGGACTTGGCAAGTCAGATGTTTTCCTTGATAACTTGGTGAATTTTCATCTGATTTTAACGTCCTTGGTATCTTTGAAAAGCTCTTTGAGAATGACTTTCCAATAGTACCAGGATCATCAAAATTGACTAAAAACTCACTAAGTTATTGAGGAAATATTAAGTAGTCTAATTTGGAAATCAGAACAATGAAACTAAATTGATATTGCATGAAAATACTGTAGAGTTATATCAAAAATTTGGATATTAATAGCATGCAAAAAAAAAAAAAGAAAAAAAAAAAAAAAAAAAAAATAAAAAAAAAAAAAAAAAAAAAAAAAAAAAAAAAAAAGGTCTATATACTGAGAAGGGTCAAAATAGTACCAATGAACAATTTAACTTAAAATTATTATATTAATGTCCATAATTATCTAAATATAATAAAATATATACTATTCAAAAGTTTGAAATTTTGATTAAATAAAATTTAGATTAGAGGTATAATATAATTAAAACATTAATAATAACCAAAACATTGGTACACTTTTAACTATCACTATATATTAAAATACATACTCATAAATTCTGATCAAATAATTAAAAATTATATTATAATAATAATTCAATTATTTTATTTTTCAACAAAAAAAACCATTCCTATATCAATAATACATATATATATTCCCAGATGCACTTGCTCAGTTTAATGGACAATAACTGTATTCTCTGCAATTTGTCTATCTTATAAGAATTTTTTTTTTTTTTTTTTTTTTTTTTTTTTTTTTTTATTTTTTTTTTTTTTTTTTTTTTTTTTTTTTTTTTGAGAATATCATGTTCTGCAACTTCTATTACGTAATGTTATTAATACCTGTTGATCTACTGAGGGACAGGAAAGACGGAACAAGAAAGACGGAACAAGAATGTAAATAACAGAAATACGAATCTCGCAAAATCCAATCCAGGCTGAAATAACGAACGAAACATGCCAACCCAATATCTGGCGGCCACTCGCTACTCACCCGAACGCTCACAGTGTCTCCTCCGCCGAAGCGTCCGGGGTCATCTTCCTGAACCCGACGACCTTGTTTTCCTTGACGGTCTGCAGGTACAGGTCGGCGAGGTGCCGACAATTCTCGTAGTGGTTCACGCCCTGGGTCTTGTAACACTTGGCTAGCCCTTCGCGGATGAGGCGTGCCTCCATCGCCTTCACCCAGTCGTCTCGGATCTTCTGCTCGCGGGCAGCGAGAACAGCTGGGTGGATGAGCGGATCGAAGCGGGAATAGCCAGGTCGCGGGAGGGTGTTATGAGAGCCGAGACAGTGTGGTGCGGAATTGACAGTGAATACGAGGGTCGTTGGTGGTTTGTCGTACCTTTGCGGTCAGTCCGGTCAACTTCGGTGAGGGTGGGGACCCTCTCGAAGGTCTTATGGTTAGGGTATTCCCAGTCGGATTGTATGGTGGACATTTCAAAGAAGAATGTATTCGGAGTAGAGCTGTGGTAGCCAAGGTGTTTATTTTGGTGATGTCATCATTTCACAGTAACTCTTCGGTGGCTTTATTTGCACTGGAACCTACAATAAACTTTAGTGACCAGCACAATACTGTCCCCGGTCAATGCCTCGAAAGCCGCGGCCAAGAAGTTGGTAGCTATATCTACTTATCAATAAAAGAGTATGATAAATGATAAAAAGACAGAAAATAAGTTTGTACAAGAAAATCTACTCCAACGTTCATTTTTAATCACTTCCACACAAGCGGTCTCCCCACTAAAATTTACAAAACCGCCTCCATTGTAACAGCCATCTATTCCAGTGCCATTCATTCCTTATCTTCGAACCATCCAATCATTATCTTAAGCAAACACATCCTCCAAATCCGCCTCCACCGAAGCATCCTCCATCGTGCTGAAATTGAGGAAGTGAGAAGGACGGTGGATTTCGTGATAGAACTCTTTAGGCACATCTAGCTTCAGGTGGTACTTCATTTCGGGACTGTGCGACGGGCCCATGACTGTTTTGGTGTAGTTAAAAAAGAGTGTTGTGTTGGTTTCAGAAGCCATTCAAAGCAAATCTTAGACGGAGGTATCCGAAACGAAACTCAAAGACTCACATGAATAATTCCACACATCGCTCTCGGGAACCATGAAGAAGCCCATGAACCGATCAGACAGCAATATTTGCACCTTCTCCGCGTGAGTTGGCACGTATCCTACTGGATTGGACCCAGTGTCGGCATTATTACGACCCCACTCGAAACCGGACGGCGTCAACTTGTAGGCGGTCAGGGAGCACGAGCCAGGCGTGAAGGAGCACGTCATAGTGATCGTTTTCTCGCCATCCCACGGCTTGTTATTGGCCAGGACCTTGGCGTGGAGGGTCACGTCTTGCGGCGACATGTTCATGAGCTCCTGCGGTTGGGTGTGAATCCAACCGAGTGGCTCCAGATCCGCCAGGTATTCGTGTTCCGGCAACGCGTTCGGCAGGTGGACAATTTGGTGTGTGCCCCATTGCGGTGGGAGGACGATGGCACGAATTTCCTTGACGTTGGGCGCATCAGGTGGGCTGATACCGTACATGTACCCAGCGATTTGTGTTCGCAGGTCCGACACGGTGATGAATCTCTTGAGTACGTTCTTGGGAAGAATATATGTGTAGGCTATGTCGAGAGGGCGTTCTCGGCATTAGATAACGATTCACATAATCAAGGCAGGACACGAAACAATATGAAATGGGGGGCGAGTGTATCAAATCTCACCATTCTCCTTAATGTCATCCGAATTCACATAGATGTGGTTTGTCCTGAGATGCAGATTTGTGGATGAGATCGCACGCACGCGCCATTCGGTCTTGGACGAGAACGTTTGTGTCTCGTAGTTACTTGTGGTCGTAACAATCATTTCATCGCCGTGAATGTTCTGGGTCTTGGTCGTCACCGCCGTGAGCTGCGATTGTTCCTTGGTCTGCTTTTCAATCTCGGCGATTTGCTGGCGTTGAAGTGATGGCGCGGAGATCTCCATACCAAGGATGATGTCTCGAATTTCGGACTGAGTCAGAGAAGCCACATTGACGTTATTCTTTTTGCCGTAGTCACCGAGAATCAAATCTTTGAGTTCCACCTCGACCTTGCTCCATTCCACGTCAGACAGCGTGGGCCATATGTGATGCGGCTCGGTGATAGTGGTCTTGTCGGGTCGCAAAATCGTCTTCGTCTTGTCGTTATTTACGTGGAGGGCGCGCAGAATGAGGATCAAACGCGAGAAGGCCGTGTACGAGGAAATCGTTCTCAGCCAATCGTCGTACAAATTGAACAAGACTGAATTATTTGGGGAAGCAAATAGCATAATTAGTCATTGAAAATAGTGGATGTACTGCTTCTAGAAGAATTGATCGCCGCTTCCACGAAAATAGCAAGTTTCTTACCCATCTGCGGCTCCGTCGCCTTCAGGATCAAATCACCAAACTTTTCGACCTTGAGACATGCTTGGAACGGAAGTTGCAGCTCGCTACCTTTGATGACAATGTTCGGGAAGTCAAGCCTGTGATAATAAAGTTCCATGTGACATTGTTAATAAGGTGTACTAGTACGCACACGTAAAGAATAGAGTGAACAATACATACAAGTGAACCTCAAGAGGATCCAGCATACCCTTTCGGGTGACGATGATTTGCTTAGGTTGCTCTTCAACAGGTAGCGAACGAATCAAAGCTGCCACTTCTTCTGCCGTCTTCCACTTCGCCAACTGACCGAGACGCTTCTGCCCGGCCCACACAGATGTGTGAATAATCTTGAGGAAGAGCTGGCCCGTGCGCGGGTTGAAAATGAAGATGGCGCCGTTGATGGGCTTCGTGGTCAAGTTACCCTCGAACGTCTTGTGGATCGTGACGCGATAAACGTTGGTGTCGTCGACAAACCAAATGATCTGGTTGCTGAATAACTCTCCGTAATTCTGCGAGGACAGGTAAGGTTCAGTGGGTTCGGAAGAGTAGAGCTGTAGACCCTTGCGGATGCGCTCACGAAGGACGTACAACGCCGGGTTGGCTATATATATCGAATTGGAATGGGTTATAAGTTCGAAGAGCTAATCTGAATAAAGAAATAATGCAGAGGATTTTGAAAAGAAGCAATGAAATATGATAAACCGCACCCTTCATGATCTTGGCCATTGCTTGTTGCATGAGCGGCTTCATCCCAGGCAACCATTGACCGTACGCGCTGTACAAGTTGTAAGCTAGATCGATGCCAATCATCACACCGGTCGGCGAAGGGTAGATGCTCATGTTGTCGGTAGTGTAATCCAAGAACTTGGCACGAGTGTAGCGTTCAATATCGTGCGAATCGAAGTCGCCCCAACGGAGTTGGACGTCCACCCAGTACTTGGAGCTCGTGGGGCCGTCCATGCTGTCCTTGGTGTCGCTCATCAACGACGGCCTCGAGACTGGCCATTTATACGCGGCAAAGAGCAGGATATCAGCACAAGAACTGTTCATTTTGTACGACTTCCTAGGGTGAATAGTCTCCTTCTGCACGGTCTCAATTTGCAACGCCTCGAGTTCCTGATCGAAGACTTGGCACCTTAAGAAGAGTCGAGAAAAGATTTTAATTGAGAAAGATTTCATATATATAATATGAGAGTGTAACTCGACGATGACGTTCAAAAAGAGCATGGTTCTACTTACAAGTCCATAACGACGCTCTCGTGGATCTTTTGCCACAAATGAGCACGGAAGATTTGGATCAACGAGATCTTTAGAGTTGGGATCTTGCCGTGCATGAAAATACCCGTTAGATCGAGTTGCACCTGGAAACCGACGTAGACGTTGGCGCGGTTGATCGTGGGGGACCACCACAGAGTAAAGCGACGGTTGGGAATTTGGTTCAAACCGCTACGCTGGGCGTTGGTCAGCTTCTTGTACCTAAAGGAATTTGTTTGAACAATCAAAGTTAGAAATAGAAAAATGGAGTTATTTATTTCGAGGATTAGTGAAAAATATACTTACTTCATACTTTCTTCGAAGCCAGAGTTATGGACTACCAAAAAGTCTCCCCTAAGGAATCGCTGGTTGCCGTCCACCTTGAAGCCGAAGTAAGCTTGGGGTTCCGCGCGCCGCTTGATGGATTTAATGCCAGTTGACAAGACGTCCCCCGAAGTGACTCCCTTATCTGCCCGCTTTCTCGGTAGCAACGTAGGGATGGTGTCCACTTCACCATTAATGTAGAGCTCCATTTGCTCCCCAGTGAATGAGGCGGTTGACTGTGGCATGGAAGTGCTGGTTGCCTTCACTGACATAGATAGGAAGCCAAGGCTGCGGGTCACCCACATTACGTCGTCAAACAGCTCTTTGTGCCATCTGATTGATTGCGTAAATCTGAACTCGCAGCTGGAGTCGATGTGCGTGCCATCTGAGTCCATGAGCCCAGCCAGTAGCTCCAAACGCACCTTGCGCGAGTTCAACTTGTAAAGATCCGGGACGTGTTTGCGGTCAGCAGCGGAGCCGGTCTCGGTATTCGGTGTGACAACGCCCAGGTTGGTTAGGACGTTAAGCAGCTGGTTGACCTTGATCCCCTGACCAGTTTTCTTGACAATAGCGTACGCGAGGCCGCCCTGGTAGCTGAGCGTCATACCCAGTTTCTCCGCGTGTACTGCCAGGAAGTACAGAATCTCGTCCTCGTGGTTGTTGAATTTGATTGTGCTCCGGCGGCTGCTATTTCCGAGCCAAAGACCCAGGAATTGTGGGTCTATGGGAACGGGCTGTTCGGGGAACTCCACGCCACTGGTTCGGTACAGCTGACACATGTCTTGCCTGGACTTAGACCACGACAAGTACTCGTCCACCGTCACCTCCACGATGTCCTCTTTCTGAACAGTCCCCTCCGCTTGCTTAACCTGCTCCTTGAGGCACAAAATATGGTTGCCGGTAACGACCAGCGGTTCGCCCTTGAAGGGAGCAATCTCATACAGCCGGTCCAACCCGGTGACCACTGACTGCACACAGCGCGGCGATCCGTCGTCACCCATCAAGGCGTCGCCCTCGTATACGTCCTTTGCCATCCTCACCGAGCCGTCCGCCATCATGATGGGCGTGTCAGCCGCAAAGCACGCCTTTTCCCACTGTTATGGCAATTGTTATTGACAAATCATTAGAAACGATTTGCCAACACAACTCATCACAAAAATAAAAAATAAAAATACATACGAAAAGACCTTCCCAAGTCGGAAAGTATGTTCCCTGGTTGAGAAGGATGAAAAGGAGAGAGAGGGAGGAGAGCGCCACAAATATCGAGGGAGTGTTAAAGATCATCGCGCAACGTATAGAATACCAAACCCGATAGACGCGCTTCATTATCTACCTTGAATAGCGTGTGCTCCAAAATACCCTCAACACCACCCAGAGCTTGAATCATATCCGTACGATAGTTGTTCAAATTCCTGACAAACGGAGATGTAATCATATCTTTTAGTTTCTCTCCATAACTCAATGGGTTAGATATACTAAATACAATGGGATCCCTGAATAGAAAACCTACCACAACTTGCCGTCGTGCCGCTGATGAGTCCACCAGAACGGATTGTTCTTAAGCACCTGATACTGCTTGAAGTCGGTCCTCACACGCCACCCTTTATCGTACGCCAGCGTGTGGCGATCTTTCTACAAAACCCAAACACATTCAAAAGTACTCCATGTGAGTGAGTGAGCAGCTCAGCAAACCGAGAGCCCGCTAACAACTCCAAACAGAACGGCGGCCGCAATACGAACTTGGAACAGCGTGTTAATACGTGGCAGACCACGATCCCATGAGTCTTCCAGATCCTCGAGCGTCAGCCTGCGGTTCTGGGCATTTGCCTCCTGACGCTTGAGGGCATACTCGGCCCACACACGCTGCGAGTCGATGAACTCGGATTCCCACGGCTGCAGGTAACGGAACAAGTTGGGGATCAGCTGGTCCTCCTCATGGCTCATGCCGGAGCGGAAGTGGGTGATGCCCGTTTCCGTCTGCTTGGACCAGCGGAGATCGGACTGCGGGATGAGCACGTGTCCCATGGATAACATGCCGAGGCCGCCGAGTTCCTAAAATGACCGAGAAATCCAAGTTATGTCAGCGTTGGCAGCTGGATATGTTTAGAATGACGAGGACAAGAAATCGCAAAAGAAATCTACCTTCGGGGTGTAGAACACGACAGGCGGGAAACGCGAGGGCATCTTGGAGTTCAAACCAATCTTAATTCTTGTCTGAATTTTGTTCTCGCACTTCACAAGAAGATCCAACAGTTCGCGCGTGTGCACCACAGCCTCTCGGTAATAGGTCATCAGGCCGATCAACGCCTGTTATTGAGTTAGCGCGCAAAAGATTAGCCAGATACTCGAATAATAAAAACTCAAAACACACCACAACCGACATTCCCTCCAACTAACCGTGTTCCATTTGTTCACAATCTTGGTGAAGGTGGTGCTGCCAGACGCCATCAAGATCTGCCTGACGCGATTATGGAACTTCTCCATGGACTCATTATCGACGCGCAGGAAGGCCTGAGCAGTGCGCTCCTTGGTCTGCTCGCTCACCAGATTCCAGACGCCGTCGCGCATCGTGAACTCCTCATTCAGATTGCGTACCTTAGGCAAGATGCGGACCTCGAACCCGCCTGAAAAGAAACAAAATAAAGGGTTGGTTAGATTGAGCGAACCGCTTTTCGATCCCAGAACTAGACACTTGGGGCCTTAAAAGTCCGATGAATACACTACTTACTCATGGCGAAGAGAAGGTTCGGGTTGTCGCGACTGTAGACGGACACGAAGCTGTCTTCCCATTCGATGGTCGTGAGAGAACGAGGCAGACGGTTCTTGATGTCCCAGAACACAGCGCGGCCGAGATTGCTAAACCGCCATGAATAAGGAAGGAGACAGGCAAATAGTTAGAAACATGTACATGTACAAAATAGATAGCACCATGATCATACCTTTCATTCATATTGCAAATACTTACACATCGTGTTTCATCAAGCGCATACGGCAGTCGCGTGGCCAGCACTTCTTGTTATTATACCCGACGATGTTCTCATTGTTAGGATCCGGATGTTCGGTCAAATAACGCTGGATGAGATCCCTGGCCTCGTCCGCCGTGAACCTGAAGAACATGTGTATGCGATCGATGTACCGTGAGTACAACCGAATGGGATGCCTTGTCTCCGTCTGTACGTCGCGGAACTGCAAGAAGTCGTTCGGCATCTGCGGCGGGCCGGCCATCTCCGCGGCGCGTTGGAGGCCGAGGACGAGTAGGTCGAGGACGAGGCCGTAGTACTGGAAAATGAAGGAGGCGAACTGTAGACCACGGATCAGGCCATAGGCGTTCACGTGGTTCATGTCCTTGTAGTTGAGCACCACATTGTTCTTGGCTGTCATGTAGTCGGCGATGTTGTGGTCCAGGATCAGGCGCAGCAGGCGCCCCAGAAGCGTCAGATCGATCTTTTCGTAGACTTTGTGGAAGATGGTCTCCATCATCACGTTGCATTCACCCTCCGACGTCTCCCACACGTCCGTCAAATTGTTGATGCCTTGGCACCTGTGCGCAAGTAATCCGTAGATTGAACCGTTAATTATTTGAAATAAAACAAACTCCAAAAGCCTAGGTGTTTCAACTAGCCGCGTCCAAAGATCAATACATACCACTTGTAAACCAACAACGGTGGCGGCTCGGAATCCGACGGTTTAATCCACGACGGGAACAAGTGCCTCTTGTCGGCCTCGTACCAAAGATACTGATCCAGGTAAGCGTCCGTAATCTTCTCGAGCGGCTCGATATCATACACGGGGATCAAATGACTATACAGATCCATGAACTCAATCCCAACCTCCTTGAACGCACGCTGCGTCAACAACAGACGCTTAATCCTTGACAACGCCTCATGAGGATTATCATACGCCTGTTCGACGAGCCCAAGTTCCTCCCTCTGGCTCTGGTTCAATCGACCCTTAACGCTATAGGCCTCCTTGAGCCTCTCAAGGGCGAGAATGAGCAACTTGGTGTCGTGCTTGTACGACAGAGGCGGGAAGGGGATGGGACTGAACTTGCG
Source organism: Jimgerdemannia flammicorona (assembly GCA_003990745.1). Taxonomy (NCBI): domain Eukaryota; kingdom Fungi; phylum Mucoromycota; class Endogonomycetes; order Endogonales; family Endogonaceae; genus Jimgerdemannia; species Jimgerdemannia flammicorona. The sequence goes on along the minus strand of RBNI01001100.1, from coordinate 13,434 downwards.
GCTCTCAAGCCAGTGAACGGTTGACGTGTAAATGGCCACGGCCTCCTCCGCCGTGATGTATGGACCGTCTTTGAGGTAGTTGTGCTGTCTCTCCTGTTCTGCCTTGAGCCAAAGACGCGTAAGACGCCCGAGGTTCTTCTTGGTCACCGTCTTGTCGACTGTCGCACCGCGACGGATACGCTCGCGATTGTAGTGCGCCACTGAGGTCCACCAGTCCGCCTTGGATTTGACGTAGCGAAGGATCATGTTTTCAATCGGCATCGGGAGGCCGGGCACCTTCCAGGGGATATTGGCCTTCCAGCTAAATAGAGGGAGCCAAAAATTAATACAGCGACAAAAACCATTTTGTAATGGAAGAACGCAACCATCACCAGAGATTGTTGAGAGCTAGAGAGAACATACCATCGCCATGCCTCGCTCAAATGTTGCAAGATGGTTTTGCTCTTGTTAGACTTAATCCCCTCGGGCATCATATCGATGATATCGTGCATGACGGCGGCGCGGAGCTCGAGGTCATAGTGGGACTCGACGCGCTGCTTGGTGACGGTCTTTGCGATACCTTTGGAGTGACGACCCTCGAAATGACGGGCGAGCAGGTTGCCGAGCCAGCGCTCCAGGAGCGGCACAATACCGCGCATGAAGAAGAGCCATACGCGCCACCCGGGTGCCCAGATACCCACGCCCGGGCCCTTGCCGACCGGGCCGGTGTTGAAGCGGTCTGTTGAAGTGGGAGTATGGTGTTAGGATCCGCATGATAAAAACGAAAAAGGTGCTTTGAGCGTAGGATTACTTACAGTAAATCAAATGCTTGCTGTAGAGCGGGAGAAAAAAAAAAAAAAAAAAATTAGCACATGAATCAACATGCGTTCAAAGGAAAAGGTTTACGCAAACATTCACAAGCAGAAACGCGATACTCACAGATCCTTGCACATACGAATTTGCCTCATCAGTCTATACTTGTACCGATACATGCCTGTTAGCTGTCCGACGTGCGAGAAGATATACTGCAATCCGTCCGCGAGCTGGAACGCGTCGACATTGCCCAGCCTGTACTGCACGTGCGAGTCAACGATGAGCTTGGTGAGCCTGAGGATTTCGCGGGATCTGATAAAGTGGCAATGCGATGAAAAAGACAGGTTGAGATACATTCAGGCTTTCTCGGCTTTCTCGGCTTTCTCATAATTTCCCCGCGATGCAGTCCTGACGAATTCTTTGGTACTTACAAATGGAACGCGTTTCCAAAACGAGACTTCTTGCGCTCCTTGGTGGTAAGTGTCTTGACGGGCTTGAGGTTGAAGTTGTAGTCCAAATGGAGGTAGTTGAGGTTCTTGCGGTGAATGAGCAGGTTCAGCATGTTGTACCCCTGCCGGCACACCTGCAACCCAGCCTCCACCCAGTCAAGTTCCGTCGTCTGGAAGAACTTGGTCGCCTTCAGCTGACGGAAGAGGTACTTCTTGTTGAGGGCCTTGGGCGGGCGGTGCTTGAGCGCGTTGAGGACGTAGCATTTCTAGAAGGGGAGTTTCGAGGCGGAAGAAGGAGATTCAGCAACTTGAACACCATTACTCCAATCCAAAGAATTGACGCTTTAAAGAGATCAGGATGTACGGAAATATGAATACATACCAACAGCTTCTGATACGACACCCTCACTTTCACAGGCTGCCCCGGTGGCGTATGCTCGAGATACCAATTCTTCACCAGCGGGATATCAAGCGCCCTCCTCGTCCTCCCTGACCTTTTATCGAACGGATGTGGCGCCCAGTACAGTGCGATTCCGTTAGCCGTAGTATCCGTATACAACGGTGCCTCCTCGAGGAACGGTTGAACCTCCTCGGGAAGGGTGAATGTCTCGTCTTCATCCGTGTCGCCGAAGATCTCATCCTCGTGCGGAATGTATCCTGCGTTCTGGGGTGCGACTGCACGTGACGAGATGGGGTTGATGATGGGGTCGAAGTAAAACGCTGGCAGGTCCGGGTCCTCTGCGCGGATGTAGACGACGGTGGGGTAATGGTACCACGAGACGCGGACGGAGCGCGGGAGGGAGTTGTAGAGGAAGGGGAACGCGATCTTGTACTCTGTACGGATGGGTTGGCGAATGATGATCTTGTTGATGTCGTTGAACTCGTTCCAGTCCTCGTCGGCTGTGTCCATGTCGCGGTAGAGCGGCTCGAACTTGGGCCCGCCGGGAATGGCCATGTTGAGGGCCTTAGCGGTGAAGAAGGAGTGGAGGTCAAAGAGGTAAAAGTAGTTCTTGTCGCTCAGGTCCGAGAGCAACTGGTGCGCGAGGCGGTAGAGCGTGCTCATCATAGGCAGCGGCAGACGCCACTGGCGGTAGGTAGAACCGTTGACGAACTTGGTGTCCTGCAGCGGCTTGTGATCGTAGAACCACTCATATACGGATGCATCCTCCTCCTCATCCAGCTCCATCTGAATCGCCTCCAACGGCTCCACATCCATAATGTTGTCGCCGTAGTCGAGCGGCGGCTCCTCATCGTCGAACGGCGGGAATCGCATACGTTTGAAGTGCCGGCGGTCGCGCTTCTCGCGTCGCATCATGATCCACATGGTGCCCCATTGCGCGATGTAGACTGGCTCGATCACCCACGGGATTTCGTTCACAAAGGTGATGGCGCCGGTGATATGGTACAGGACGGGGACCTCGCGAACCTGTTCCCACGGCATCGGCATGTTCTCCAGGAGCTTGAGGACGGCGTGGGGTACATATTTGAGCGCGCCAAGGTAGATGCGCTTGTCGTGACGGTACTTTTTACTCGACATGTCGCCGTGGTCTTTAATGATCTTGCGAACATGCTCAGGAGGCATGTTAGATTTTTCGTGCTCGACGAAGCCTGAGATTAAGATGGTAAATGTTTTCGGTTAGGTAATTAAATTATGAATGGTCGTTCGGCATTGTGACCTCCGATCTTGAGGCGACCGACCTTCAACGCCATTGTTGCGGTTAGAAAACAATCAAACGACGAATTAAAAAAATGTAGAGGCCATACCAAATTTTCTCTTCTCTCCGTATCGCTTGCTCTGCATCTGCTGCCATTTTTTTGCCTTCTCCTCTAGCTTATCCTCCGGCAATTCCATTGGTGCCGGGGGGCCGCCATAGTACTGTTGCTGGAACTGGTCCATTTGCGCACCGAACGGCTGCTGATCGGCGTAGGCCGACGGGGGGTGTCCCACCGGAATTGGGAACGGTGACTGACCGGGATCCATCGGTCGTTCGGTTGTGATATTGGTGCGTTAAAGACGGGGCGCTTCGCTTTGCCTGTTTTGTTCGTTGCGGAGTGGAGTGGGAGAGAGGCTGCAGAAATGATAGCAAACAATTGTGATAATGGCGGTGCGCGACCGGTTTTCTAGATTTGCCACTTGTAAACAGTGTGACGTCACCGACATTGGTAATTTTTGTATATGTCCAAAAAAAAATGTGAATCCTGAGCCGCAAGCAAGTAGCTGCTGACACATCCGTATTGTCTATGGATAATGATAAACACGCAATCTTATCCGCGGCATTATATGAATCTCAACACGTCTGTTTGTAATGTAAATATGCCCTGTTCGCAATCCTGTGTTCAATCCACAGAAGGGGCACTTTTATTTTGAGTGGCATAGAAACGTCTGCGTTTGTTTGGGAGATTTTTTTTTTAAAAAAAAGTGTAGATGCCAAAGTAGTTGAAAAAGTTCTTTTTGGCTTGAGCCAAGCCACCGCCTCATGCGTGAAAAATCACATATCCACTGTAAACACCTCAATTCGACACATGCTAATGGCAACCCTATCAGCACACCTCGTCCGCTCTCTACCACGCTTCCGCGCCGCCTTCCCCTCCTCCTTCTCCTCCTCCTCTTCCTCATACCTCCGAGTGACTCGATCAACCGTCCCGCGCGCCTACACTTCCGAAACCACGCGGCCAGGAGGGCCATCCCCTGCAACAACACGCCCGTCGCAGGCCCAGAGTCTCGCCGCTGAGGTCCTCGCTCAGCGGACCGGTAGCCAGAGCCTCGCGTCTAAGACCGCCCCCACTGCCCCTAAGGGCAACAAGAAGCCGTCCAAGGCGCCCGGTCAGACCCAATCAAACTGGAGGGAATGGGCCATCGGGTCGGGCTTGGTCACCGGGCTGCTTGGGAGCGGGCTGGCGTATTTTGGTAAGTCATCATCGTTTTTGGGGCTTGAAGATTCGCTTGGACTAAACACGTTTGTCTCGTGCTGATCCGCCATTCGCGTGTTCGAACAGGCCGACCCTTCGACGACGGCCGTGAAGACAAGGTTCGCGTCTTTTTTTTTTTTTTTTTTTTTTGCACTTCTCGATCATTCCCCCCATACAGGATCCGCGACCATGTACGCTCATCCACCTTTCCCTCTCACACCCTCCCAGTACGTGAACAACAACCTAACCCTCGCCGCCTTTCACCGCGCTCGTGACCGCTGGAACGAGCTTCACAGTGTACGTCGGAATATAATCCTGTGCCGATTGCCTCGCGGGAACATCGCGATAATTTCTGATCTTTTACTCTATTCTTGATCCGACTCGCAGTCCCTCACGAACCCTATCTGGGACAAGATTCTGCCCGAGCCCCTACCGGACCCTTACCAACGCCCTTTCACCCTCGTCATCAATCTCGACGAGACCCTCATCTATTCCACCTGGGATGTACGTATGCGCTATTCTGGCTGGATGTCCTGGATTTGTCTTGGTGTATGGATGAATGTGCTGTGGAGGGCAGCATGCTGCCTGTCTTCCTCTAAACCATTTTCCTCAATCACATTCACAAGATCCGCACTCATCATTCCCGCCTTCCTCGCCCCTCGACCCAATAGAAAGAACACGGATGGCGCCACGCCAAGCGCCCCGGCATAGACTACTTTCTCGCCTACCTCTCCCAATTCTACGAGATTGTCGTTTTCACTTCTCAGAGCGCCATGGTACGGTAAACCCCCTTTCCCACTCATTCACCTTCGCCTTCAAGCTACTCACCTCCCATCCTTCTCACCATAGAATGTGAACCCCATTCTGGACAAGCTTGACCCGTACCAGTGCATCATGTACCGTGTCTACCGCGAGGCATGCCGCCAGGTAGACGGGAAGCTGGTTAAGGACCTGAGCCATCTCAACCGTGACCTTTCCAAAGTCATCATCATGGATTCCAACCCGGATTCGTACGCCCTGCAGCCCGAGAATGCCATCCCCCTTAAGCCATGGAAAGGGGAACCGAACGATAGGGGGCTGTTGGATTATGTGCCATTCTTGGAAGGTGGGTGTATGACGAGTCGGGAAGAAGTAGGGGATTGGGTTGGTGGAGAGGATGTGAGGCGGGAGGCAGAGAAGAAATTGTGGGGATATTGTGTCAGTGTGTGCAAATCTGACCATGTCAACTAACACGATCCCCAATAGCCATCGCCCTCACCAACGTGGAAGACATCCGGCCAGTCCTCCAATCCTTCTCGGGCAGGGACATTCCACACGAGTGGGCGCTCCGCGAGCGGATAATGAACGAGTCGATCAAGAAGCAATGGGAGGAGGAGCATGCACAACGCAAGCACAAGAAGGGCCTAGCCTCGCTCCTGGGGCACGGCTCCCCCGCCGAGGAACAGGGCCCACCGCCCTCCTACCTCGACCAGGTCCGCAGGCAGTACCGGGAGCAGTTCGCGAACGAGCATGACGAGATGAGGAAGGCCGCCGAGGAACAGATGAAGAACAACCTCGAGGAGCAGCAAAGGCAGATGAAGGAGATGAGGTTGACAGTATGGCAGTTGTTGACAAACGTATCGCAGGTATGGAAGGAATATTAATCTGGGGAGGGGGGGGTTTTTTTTTTTTTTTTGTTTGGCGGGATTGCGGAGGAGAGTTATAAGGGAGGTTTTTTTTTTTTTTTTTTTTTTTTTTTTTTGTGGGAGGGGATTTCAAGCGCGATGCTCAAGAGTTGTCCCGGCCCCCCTGGATACAAGCGAATTCCTGGATACAAGCGAATTCTCGCCTCCAAACATGTCCGACTTGCTCTTATCGTTGTTTTTTTTTACTGTCGTCCGATTGACCTTTGCTTTCCCTTAACCTCACGCAGGGTCAACCGCTCCTACCCCCCCCGGCAGGGCAGGCCGCGCAGCAAGAGCAGAAAGCGTGACAGGATTGTCCGTTCGGGTAACAGCATAGTGGGGTTCTAATGATAGATGTGGTTAGAACGGGTATATTAAAAATAAAATGGGATATGATAGTTTGGTTCGTTCATTCTCTTTCAGGGCATGGGTGCTTTTATAAGCGTTCTCAATAATCTTGCTTCAAGCACGGGTTGTAGTATATAGGATTGGAGAGCCTTGCTTATGCCAGGCGTGATTATCCTCACGGCTTGGAATACCAGATTATATTTCATCAAAGGACAAGAAACGATTATGAAATAAGAAAATCACAAACGAAATGGTACACCATATATAATACCTAATCAAAATTCACTGCCGCCGAGTGACTCTACCATCAAACCACCCGCACGAGCTCACTCTCCGTGTTTAAGCACCCTTACGAACTCGCGGTAGTTAAAGTTATTATTGGCGTCTACGGGCGCGCCTTTGAACATAATGTCGACCTGCGAGGTGGCGCGAATATACATATACTATCAGACATGATCACTTACTCATTCATACACAAACACAGCACTTCCCGACCGCAACTCACCTCCTCATCCGTAAACCTATCTCCCATGGTGGTCATCCACTCACGAAACTCGTCAGCGTTAATGACACCCTTGCCCTCGTCGTCGAAGCACTCGAATGCCTGCAGAATTTCGTGTTCAGGGTCCGTCCCAGAAAGCTTCTCCCCCATCAGCGTCAGGAACATCGTGAAGTTGATGTGCCCAGGCGCTTCGGAAATCATGTCCGCGATGTGCTCGGCGGAGGGAGGTTGGCCCGGAGCTGCGGGAGTTTGTCGAATTTTTAATTTCGAAAATGAGCCCCCAATTCCACTGTCCTACCGCCTTCGTTCCCCCCCTTCCTCCCCCCCCAAAAAACCCCCCTGCACACCCACCGAGCTGGCTGAACCAGTAGCTTAAGTCGTCCTCGTCGACGAAATTGTCGCCATTAAAGTCCATCATGGAGAAGACTTCCTTGAACTCGGCGATTTGCTTCTGGTCGAACATGGTAAACACGTTCGAGTTCTTACGTGCCGCGCGCTTGTTCTTCTGTTTCCGGGCCGACTGATAGTGTGCAGACCGGGACGAGCGTAGGTGGGAGGTATAGGAAACGCATGAAGCAAAGTATGAGGGAGGAGTTAAATTGTTTAAAGTGAAGACGAGGATGTATGTGAGACTAGACTCCCAGTACTACTGGCTTGTGTGGGCGCAGTCCGTTAACGCCTCGCACTCGTTTCTCGGAAGCTAAAACATGATAGGTAACGTCCCTCCTATACGTACCATGTCTGAATCGCTCTTTTCTTTACAATACGAAAATGTGGGTGGTCGAATTCGTCGAAGTGGGAATGGGTGGCGTGAAGTGTTAAGCGAAAAGATTCCTTGTTCCTGGCATACCTTCGTCTTTGTGACATCATAAGCAGTGCCACATCAGGAAAATTTAGCACATGACATGCTATCGGTATCAGCCAAACCTCCCTCCCTCATACAGCCATGCCTATGCATCGCCTTCCCTCCGTTCTCGCCCCAGCGTCTATATCGCTCCCGTTCAACAGACTTGTGGTGTTTGGCGACTCGTATTCGGATACTGGGCATAATTTCAACCTCACACAAGGAAAGTTTCCGCCCTCGCCGCCTTACGATAAAAAATACTCTAACGGTCCGGTATGGTGTGAGTACTTGGCAAAGAACCTCGGACTGACGTTGGAGAATTACGCCGAGGGCGGGGCCACGACGGATAATAATTTCGTGCAAGGTGCGTACAACATCGCTCCGATCACATAGATTTTGCACTTTTTCTCTCCAAATCAGTCTAAATATTCTCCATACTCCATTCCAGGCCACACCTCTCCTGCCAACCTCCCCGTCAACGGCATTTACCAACAGATCCAAAAAGTCTACCTCCCGACCAACCCCTCCACCGCCTCCACGGCCCTTTATGCCCTCTTCTCGAGCGGCAACGACTTCCACGTTGACAAACTCCTCTCCGCCAACCACTCGGCCCTCAATCTCCTCCGCGCCGTCTCCCTCCTCCGCAGCTCCCTCCCGACAGCCCGTCACTTCCTCCTCTTTCGCAGCGCAGACCTCGGAAACCTTCCTTACTTTCACCCGCAGGCCGCCGGCTTGTTCCACCACCCATTTCGAAGTACGCTCGAGCGTGGTGTTGCCACCACCGTCTCCGCAAAGTTCAATGAGAACCTCAATGCCTATACGCGGGAGTATAAGCAAAAGAACCCAGAGATTGAGTTGACCGTGTTTGAGACTGATAAGTTGTTTTCTGGGCTGGATAAACAGGGCGAGAAGTACGGATTCCAGAATGTGAAGCAGCAGTGCGTGGCACTGGATGGGAGGAGGTTTGTTCCCCAGGGGGAGATCGCGAGCCATTTTTATTGGGATTCGGTGCATGTGACGACGAAGGGACATGAACTGCTTGCAGGAGAAGTTGCGAAGGCGTTGGGGGAGGTGTATGAGGGGAAGGCGTGAGAGGCAAAGGAGGAGGAGGCGGGACCAAGGCCGCGAATTGAGGTAATTTGGTCTCGAGAGGGGATTTTCGGCTTTGTTTTTCGATATCCTGCTTCGATGAGGAGCGCACAGACATTTTTATTGTCACACTGTTCTCGCTCTAGTGATAGGTTACAATTTGTTCCTTTTACCAACCACGATCCTGTCGATCGATCGTGATAATCTCGATACCGACTACAAACTAATTGACCCTCATAAGGACGACTTGTAGTTCATTTTTTGAAACGGAGAAATCCCGTTCCTGCGCTGCTACCCTTTCTCCAGTTTTCGCATGGATCAAAAGTTCAACGCTACACCAGCGGTTCAAACAAAACTGGGTTTGTCATCACGGCCTAACGCTATATGGCAACAAACAAGCAAACAAACAAAAAAACAGATCAAACTCGTCCCGATGGGCAATGCAGTCCGCTTCTGTAATACGAGACTCGTAATTGAACGTCGCGGTCCTCATTTGGGCAGAAGGAAAAACATGGAACCTTATCCTGTTGCGGTTTTCCAAACATATGCTTAGTCAGGTCAGTCTAGCTCGACGCGCGAATCGAATCGAATCGTGCTTTGCTTTTCGAATCTTGGTGCCATTCATCGGTTGAGGCCCTGAGCAAAAATCTCGGGGAATAATGATAATAATAGCCGGAAAATATGGCGCGGTGAGTTTGATCCGCGGGATGGTTCCCACGTATAAATAAGGGAACCAGCAGGTGTCCCCAGCAGTACATAATCATGGGCGTGACCGTTCCCACCTAACCACGAGCCCAAACTTTGACCCTCTCTCTCATCACGCCCACGATTATGTATACTGCTCGGGACACCTGCTGATTCCCTTATTTATACTTTTGTGACTCGACTTTGATGTCGACGCGTCTGTCAAGTGTGACGCGCCCGTCAAAAAAAAAAAAAAAAAAAAAAAAAAAAAAAAAATTCTAGCCGTGCGACGATTTTATTCATATCAGGTACTTATGTATACATGGATTGCTACGGGAATGAATACAAGATCACTCCCTGACGCGTTGCAAACAACGTCATGTAACGCGCGGCACATGAAACAACGAAATGAGGGCATAAAATACATATACTGTAAATAGCGGCGGCGTGTATCCGCGATTTTTTTTTAGCGGAAATAAAATAAGCTAAAGTGCGTATGAAAACATGTATGAACGGATACGAAATGTTTGTCTCTAGAGCGAGTACCTCTCGCAGTGTAAATCTATCCTCGGTCCCGACAACGACGACGTCCTCGCCACCGCGTTGCTCACGTCGGCAACTAGAGAGGAGGGGCCGCACGCTACAACGCGAAGGAATCGGAACAGGATTAGAACCAGAGTTTGGAACCCATACGGATCAAAGAAGCCAAAACCACCTACCGACAACGCAGACACCCTCCCCGGCCGCGCAATCGCCGACGAACCCTCGCAGGACGTCCTCGGCGCGCGCACGCCCGGTCACAAGCTGAACCCGCGGATCGCAGTCGAATGACTTGAGCGGCCCTGAGGACTGGAAGCACTCGCCAATGTCGACTGGGCCATCGTCGCCTTCCTCGCGTATGAAGATCCGGATCGTAAGCGAGAAGTTTGTGTCCATGGTCGAAAGAAGCGCAGTGTCCAGGTCCTTGCGGAACCAGGCTAATTGGGCTAATGGAATGTGGGAATGAATACAAAACCGAAGGAAGGAAGAAAATAAGGAAATAGCGAAACGTACCTTGCCCGGAAATGCACCAAACGAACTCGACCCTTTTCGTCACTCCTCCTCTCTCCACACTTCTCATCATCTCCTTCAACAACCCCATTGTAAACGTGGCGCCCGACCCCCCCGCCACCAACAGCACTGCCCCATATGTATCCACCCTTGGCGGCACACCATACGGCCCAGCGACGATCGCCAGACACTCGGTCCCATCCTTCAACGCATACAATCTTTCGGTAAATCTACCCACGGCCTGCGCATGAACTGTGAACGCCCCTCCGCCAGTCTTCCCGCCAGGCAAGATGGCCGACACCGTAAACGGATGCCACTGCCACCACGACACGGCGGGGACGAGCACGTATACGTGGTGGCCCGCGCGCGGAGATAGATCGCAGGCAAGGGTCAAGCGCGTGCAGCGGGCGGGGAGGATTGAGATGCGGGCGCGGGAGAGGTGCGTTTTTATTGAGTAGGAGATGAGGTTGTCGAGAAGGAGGAGGAGGAGACCCGTGAGGATGAAACGCGGGGCGTAGGCCGTGTGGAGGCAGACCAGAATTAGGAAGAGAAGGGCGAGTAGGCGGTGCAGAAAGGCGAAGAATCGGAAGAGGCGGTATCGGATGGGTGGGAGCGAGAGGAGGAAGAGGAGACATAGCGTGCTGTAGGTTGCGAGACCGTAGATGACCTTTGTGCTCTCAAGTTGGAGATTCAGGAACCAGACGAAGGGTCTCCACTGAGGAGGTCAGGGAGGAAGAGGGGTTTAGAAGACGCAGACCAATGTGAAAGATCACGTACAAGAGTAGAGATAGTGGCGGAAAAATAAAATGAAAAATAATAATAATAAAAGACATACCTGATCGATCCAGAGAGACATGTGCACGGTGGCGAGGATGACCGTCGCTGTCGCCATCCACCGATGTAACCGATTCAGCTTCTCGTGCGAGATCCCAGTCAGCGCGGTAATGATCGAGTTCTTGTTCGCAAGCGCGATGCTGAACGGCACAGTAGTAAGCGCGAGGAACCCGGCACGGTTCGGATTGAGAATCAGGTCGGCATTCAGAAGCAGTACCGTCGCGATGATGCTCGTGAAAACCAGTCCCAAAAGGATGGTCCCAACGGCCGGTAGGAAGAGCGGACCGATGTACGGCGTGTACGATAGCTTGTTCGTCAGGTAGCTGTTGATCCGGAGGAGGCGCTCTGCGGTTCGCTGGGAGTTACGTAGTCGGAAGGGCGAGATAGTCGATGGGGCTGAGGCCGAGGGTGAGGATGCGGGTGAGGGGTTTTGGTCGCTGCCTTCGGGGGTGTCGACGCGTTGGAGGAGGTGGACGAGATGGTAGCGGAGGGTGAGGAATAGGATGGCGGTGCAAACGAAGGCGCAGAGGTAGGCGGCGTAGAGGAGCTCAATGGTATATGGCAGGGTGGCCGATATCATGCTCATGTCCATGCCCATGTCCATGCTGTCTTGGTCCATGCTGGGTGAGTTCCGAGGGAGTGGGTAATTGTATTGCGGGAGTGTATATTGGATGTTTCAGGTGGGCTATGAAAGTAGAAAGGGAATAAATGGGATGGCGAACAGAAGAAAGCGAGGAGAATGGATGGACGGTGGATGAAAGAATATTACGAGAAGTGTCACAAATTCTGTTCAATCAAAATCCAGGACGGCGCGAAAACCGCGCACTCCAATGGAAGAACCGACAAATCTACTATGTCCCCCTGCTATAAAGCCGCAAACTATTTGTCTCAACCACTTTTCATCTTTTTCCTTTTTCCCTCTCCATTACTCCATATGCAACGATTCACCCTCTTGTTCGTCCTCTTGGCCCTCCTGGCCTCCGTCTCCGCCCACTTCACTCTCACCTATCCTGTCTCCAGGGGTTTCGTCGCCGACAAGGAGCCCACCAGCCCTTGCGGTAGCTTCGACACCCTGCAGAACCGTACGCTCTTCCCCATTAGTAAGTACTGATTTTTCCTTGTCTTTTGAAAATAATCCCAATCGACCTTCCCCGAACTGACCCACACATCCCACCCATCCCTTTTCAGGCGGCGGCTTCGTCGAGATTAAGTCCGGCCACGTCAAGGCCTCCTTCCAGATCAATATCATCTTCAACTCCAACCCCCAGAACGCTGACTTCACCGCCGCAGCCAATTCCTCTGCCTCTGTCAAGACTAACATGGATCACCCAGGCTATTCCTGCTTCCCCTTCGACCTCTCTGCCAATTCACTTGCAACGAATGGCACCAACGCTACCATCCAGACTATTTTCGACAGCGGTGAGGGAGCCATCCTCTACCAGGTATGCATGCGCTTCCCGCTGTCATATACGAGATTCCCGGTTAAAATCGTCCCCTATTCATACATCATCTAACTCTCATTACCATCACTACCATCACATCTCAGTGCACGGATGTCATCCTGACCACCAACGCTTCCGACTGGAATTCGTCCGCCTGCATCAACTCCACCATCACCTCTTCCTCCGGCAACTCCACTTCCTCCGGCAACTCTACCGCCACCACTCCCTCCAAGAGCGACGCTGCTGCGTTGATGCAGCACGGCTTCGTCGCCATCGTCATCGTCGTCGTGAGCCTCGTGATGAACTTGTAGAAAATTACTACCATTTAAATGTTTTACCTAGCATTTAGTCGCTATATCATGACAATAATGAGTAAATACTCAGTTCCATCACAAAAAAAGAAAAAAAAAAAATCACATGATGAAACCGCACATTTTCGGATTTCATCTTCCTCATTCCCAATCACCGGACCATCCAACCAATGTGAATTAGACGCGCAATGCACAATCATCCATATTTTCCCTTAGTACAATACATTGTGCAGGCATTATTATTATTATTTTTATCAATTTCATTTGCAAGCAAATTTGCCTGCCAGATGTAATTACAGTATGACCAACCTATAAACTTTAGTAAATTTTATAAATTTTTAAAGAAATAGAAAATATTGTGAGAACAAAAGATATTAAAATCTAAGATCATAGAATGATTATTTGATTAATTTATTACAATTTTACAGACTTAGAATATTTATTTAGCTTTTTTTTTTTTTTTTATTTTTTATTAATGAAATTTAATTTTTTTTTTTTTATTTTTAGTTTTTTTT
>RBNI01001099.1:0-24398 GCA_003990745.1 Jimgerdemannia flammicorona | reverse complement strand
AAAGTCAAAGGGTTCTACCCAGGCCTCTTTTATACTCCCCATATCAACCTACTCCCCCAATGTCCCCAATGTCCCCCATCTCCTTTCAAACCAGAATGCCCACCCATCTAATCCACACCACTGCCCCACTCCATTCTCTAGTCCAGTCCAGTAAGTCTAAGTCTACCTCATACCATATATCTTACAGTAAGAAGAGATCTGCATCCAGTCACCTCAGCCAGCCAAAGATATTCCTTCACCATGCTGCTCCTCTCAACCCATTCATATTCAAAGAAAAGATTCTAGTTATACTGTTCATATTGATAAAATGTTTGAAAATGAGAGCCCAGTCTAGAATTCCATGCTCATCCTATCTCCAGCCAGATCCAAATACTACTCTGCCTCCAAATCATCCTCTGCTATAGCTTGAGCATCTAGTGCTTCCAAGATTTCCTGACACTCCACCCCATCCACAATCTCCATTTCTGCCCAATAATCTGTACATACCACTCTTCACTTCTCCAACCCCTTCCTTGAGCCCCATAAGTATACTACTTGGTCATTTATGATCTCTCAAAGAGCCTCCTCCCTCTAATCATCAACTTGATATTCCTCTGACTTCAAGAGTACTGCCAGAATTTCATTTCTAATCTTCCTTGGCACTTCCTCCCCATGAAGAATTTCCTCCCAATACCTATTGCTTAGTACCTGGAAGTTCTCTCTCTCAAACTCCTCAGCCACTACCCCCTCCAGAGTCTTCCACAGTCACTTCTCTTTATTCACTGTCTCAGCAGTACCCTGGTCAACTCCCTCAACTCCCACCACAGGGTCCACCAAAGTGCTCCTCCTTTCTGACTCATCCCACTCCTCCTCCAGTATATCCAGTAGTTCCTCCTCCCCCTCTATCCTGCTCAAGACACTATATTGAGGGCAAACTTTCCCTCCTATTTTGGCATCCTCTACTATGCCACCAAGACTCTCCTTGCTCAATCTATCTAGGACCACATTTGGAGCCATCCTGTGCTCCCCTGCCCAGGCACTCTCTCTCAGTCCAGTACTACCTTCTCCTACTCCACTGTCTGCCACACCCCCTCCCATCTTTACCAACAACTCCTTCTGGATTCGCCTCCTCTGCATCTTCTTCCAGATCCTCTTGTCCATTCTGACCCTTTTGCTATTTACAATCTCCACTACCATCTTGGTCTCATACTCTTTCTAAGCTAGTCACCTCTTCTCAACTGCTCCTGCCAGATCCTCCAGAGCCTTCAGCAAGTCCTCCTCTTCCTCAAGTGTCCCCTTCACCCTCGAAACCTTATACTCAACTTGGCTCCACTTAAGAGTAGTAGGCCAGTCCCTTGCCTTCCCCATGTTCTCTCTTCTAACCAGCCTCACTCTGACATTGATGTCTCTCATTCTGAGTTCAGTACCCTCCCTGACTCAGAACTTGATATCTACAATCTCTCCATACTCCTTGACCACCTCCACAATCAGCTCCCTGGCCCTCTCACTTGATACCATAGGAAGATCCAATACCATCAACTACACCACTTGAGGGTCCCAGCACATGCATCTAGCTATAGGAACCATCACTCTGCCTACCACCACCCCCTTCTCCACAGCCTCCAATAATGATACCTCTTCCTCAAATTTCACCTCAACCCCTTCTTTCCTCTTCAAGAACTTCACTGAAGCCACCCCCTTTACTTCCTGCACCACCAGGTCCAAAATCATCCTCACAGTCACTGCTAAGTCTCAGAAGTACAACATGATGGTGAATTCTGACCTTGACTTTTTGAGTAACAGTGCTGACACTATGCCCATCATGCTATCTGCCAGATCCCCAGGCCTCATATCCTCTCTCTGTCCTGATCTACCAGCTACCATTACATCTGGAGATCCCCAGTCATGGCTCCATCAGTAGTCATATCTCCAGCCCCTACTTCTCCCCTCTCTCTACTGCCTGACTCTCCCATGGGAGCCCCTCTCTGGGCCCCAACTGAGGCTGTTGATGCCTTTCTCAGTCCCAACCAACTATCCAGACCAGATGCCATTCTTTCCATCTTGACCTTATTAGCAAAGGTCATCCTCTCCCCTCCTCATTGTCTCAATTCACCCCTCTCTCTACCACCAGTACCACAGCCAGCCATAGAAGGCCCTGACATCTCCAAACCATCTCCCCTCCTTCCTATATGCTGCCAGTCAAAGGCACTGCTGCCCCCCTGGCCTGTATACTCACTAGTATATTTATTGCTATCTATGTCAATAGTTTTCTTTCACCAAAAATGTTGTGAAAAGTGTTGTCTAAGTCTTGTATCATCCAAATATTACCAGTGAAAGGTGTCAAATTGTCCATATATGTTAGGTTCAATTCTCTCCAGATTGTCAGATAGTTCAGAATGAATTCCAGTTCAGAGGTTGGACTTTATATCAACTTATAGGAATTCTCATAGAGATTTATAGTAGAGTGAAGAAGTGTCTTGAAGTATAATTGAATTATAAACTGCTACTATTAAGTTGTAAGAGGATTACTTATAAAAGTATCATTACATAGTTCTGGAAGGGTTTTCTGGAAGATCTGGATATTCTAAAAGACTGTTTTCTTTAGGTCAAGATCAATTTCATATAGAGTATATCCTCTATACTTATTGATTTCAAGATTGGGTTGACATCTCAACTAAAGTCCTTTTTCAGACTAGTTTTAGATATTCAAGATTTTCTATATTTCCAGAAGTTTAAGAAACTAAGACCAGCTTAATTGAATTAGTATATCACTGTAGACAATACCCAATTAGGAAATTTTATAATATGATTAGGAGTAGGACCTAATAAGGTGTAGATTTCCTTAAGAGATTTGTGAGTTATTAAATAGATTTATTTGCTTATTCATAATATTACTATACTAGAAGTAGTTGTGAGAAGAGATATTATGGAGAAGTGTCCAGGAGTTCTTGTATATTGTGATGAGTAACAGAATTATACTACTGAATTCATAAATTAGCTATATATTATATCTAGTACACTAAGTAACTAAGACTGCTTTACTATACTGATCTATATAATTAGCCAGAGATACTAGAAATAGTATATTTACTAATACTGAGTGGGTATACCATACCAAGTGGGTATACTGTAACAAGTAAGTATACTATACTGAGTAGGTATATTATATTATCCAGGAATACTTACTATAGATAGTAATCTATAGTTAGCAATATAGTAACCAGATAGCAACTACAATTATATAAAATACCTCAGAAATAAGAGTGAATAAACCTTAGTTCAAAAAGTTGAAGTAAACCAAAGAAGTCTCTAAAGATTGAGCATTGGTCTCTTTTCTCCACTTCAGTCTACTTTCTAATATAAAGATTGATTGGTATACTTATCAGATAAGTCTGAAGAAATTGCTGAGTTCAAGGAAGAACTTCACTACTATTTGAGTAATCCACTACTTAAGAAATAAGCTGCCATTTTCAAGAGAAGTCTGTCACATTTTAGTTCACTTGCTAGATATGTAAGCCTGAAATCTCCCTTACTATAAAGCCAGTCTATTGATACAACTTTACAGTAAAGCTAGTCTATTTAACATAACTCTACACAAATGAAACCAGTCTTGATATAACTTTGGCAAGAGAATCTGAGTTATTTAAAAAGTCTGCTAATTCAGAAAGAATCTACATCCTCTACTATTTTCAAGTTATCTACATTCTCAGAGAGTCACTGATTTAGGAAGAATCCACAATATCTGAGTTATTTGAGTTATCTATGCTATCTGAGTTATTTATCTATTCCTAGTAAGCAACTGATTTAGAAAGAATCCATACCATTCTCTATTTCCAGTGAGCCCAATTCAGAAGAATCCACACCAAATCAAGTTATCCATCAAATCATATAAGGAATCCATTGCACTATATAGAGATTGTTGTACTATACAAGATTATCATACAGAAATTATATAAGGAGAACTGCCAAATTGCCAGACCATTATATATAAGAAACACTTACACTATACAAAATTGCCACTATATTTAGATAATTGTTCTAATAAGGAAATTGCTTACAGATATCCAGCTTTGACTATTATACTACTAAACACCAAGGACCTTAGGAATCTTAGAACATTTTGTTACTTTTTGACAAAGTAACTGGAGGCTCAAGCTGAACTACATCAACTCCCAATCTTGTAATTTGTCTCTATTGAGCTAGGTACATTACATTTGAGAGCTCAACTGAGAAGATTTCAAAATCAATATGACTTTTTAGCTCATAAAAACTCACAGTCAAACTAGATATATTTAATATAACATCAATCTCTACTACTATAAGAGAACCAGTCATCACTAGCATTTGGATAGGAAGAGAAGTAATTACTTCAAGACTTGCCAACTACCTAGCATCAGAAGGATCTCAATCAGAAATCAGTACAGCCCAAAATCTCTAATCAGATTAACCAGACAGTATAGGTAGCCCTATTGAAAACTTCAAAGAACTTATATAAGAACTGAAAGGTCTTATTACACAAGCCCAGCATCCTGCAGTCAGATACTCCAGAGAGGTTCCACTAATCTCATCTATTGAGCCCTTATCACCAGTTCTTACAGAATTAGAAGTAACTTCTTTAAGAATACCTAGGCTTATTTCACTTTATCCAAGATTCATAACACTATCCTCAAGATACCCAAGTACCCCCATTTCCAGTAACAGTTCAGAAAGTGAACCAGAGTCAGAATCCAAATCAGAATCCAGACTAGAACTAGAATTAAAAGAAAGTGATAATGAAATGACCCATTGCTAACCTTCACAGGTATCCAGAGAAAGATTCTAGAGAATTTCTTGATGGAATTGAGAGAATCACAGCCCTGAGAAATCTCTCAGATAAAAGAAAAATCACCATCTATAAGGTCCAGCTCAGAGAACCAGCTAGAGGAATTTTTCACCAAACAGCAAATGACCCACACTCAGAACTTATAGCACAAATATAAGTAACAGCATCTTGTAAGCTGGAATATGTAGCCATGGTCCACTGGCTTATTGAAAATATATAGAAAATGAAACCTACTACAAGGCTCAGAAATCTATCATAGAGATAAAGATAAACCTTAGAGAATTGTCCAGAACATTCTTCACAAGAATCCAGAAGAGAATGTATATAGCTGGGTTCAATGCTACTAACCAAGATATCATAGATCCAATGACTTTTATGAATGAAATTCCCCTGAACATTGCCCAGCATGTCTGTACTCTAGGCATTAGAAAGTCTGAAAAACAAGTAGATGCAGTCTAAGAATTCTTTGATATCAGATAAGAAACCACCTAGAGTGACTATGATAAGAAAGATGACAAAGAGGACATCCTGGTCAAAGCCCTATAAGGACTCCTTTAAGGACAGAAAAGATCTGAAGAAAGAAGGCCAGCTAAAGAAAAAAAGAAGGACAGGAGTGAAATTTAGGACCTCAGTTTCAAGTTGAACCAATTGGTTGGATAGATTGAAAAACTTACTATACACAAAAATTAGAGTTAGCAAGACAACAGAGGATACCCACTACAAAGGAGCCAAGGTTATCCACCCAGAGATAACAGGAACTACCAATAAGAAAAAAAGAAGATACTCTGTCTGAGACAGAGCCCAAGTCTAATACTTCTACTATGGATAATTCAGATATCATGCTACTGAATATGATAACAGAAGAAGTGACTGAAGAGACTCAGAACCACCAAACTGAAGGAATGAAACCCAGTATAAGAAGACTGAAGCCTATTCTGTCAAAGACTTTAAAAGAGAAAGCAACAGTGAAGACTATAGTGACCTAGATTTGTACTCAGCCAAAGTTACTACCTGAAGGACAGTTTACTCAGCAGAGAAGAGGCAGAGATCTGTAGGAAGGCCATCCAGGAATATCAGCAGAAGAATCCAAGAAGAAGATGAAGAACATGAAGAGGAGCAAGTAGAAATACCTCCCCAGACCCCCTCACCTTTTGTCCCTAAGACAAATGAGCTACCCTCAGAGGATAAAGAAATGAAACAAGAAGAACAGAAGCCTGCTACCCCAAAGCCCAAGAAGAAGTACACCCTGAAGACCATGCCCAGAGATATCTATAATGAAGTCTGACAGAAGATTCAAGAAGCCAAGATGGAAGTCCATCTTCTGTAGTTCCTGCAACTAATACCAGCTGGAGTCTGAAATAAATTGCTGAGGACCACTAGATCTAGCACTGACCAAGTCTCAATCCTACAGCAAGAATCAGTTTCCATTTCTGTTTAAGTAGCTGAGAGATATATTAGCACCTACCTATATAGAGATATTAGAGAACAAAAGACAAAAATCCTCATAGATATAGGAGCAGCTATCTGTATCATTGCCAAATGATTCCTAGATACCCTCCAATGGCCCATTGATGGACCATCCAATCTCAGCATCATAGTAGCAGATAGAACCCAAACTCAACCCCTTAGAGAAGTATAAAACATTACTATCTCTCTCAGATATATTCAGTTCTCCATCCCAAAAGCTGTTGTCACTGAAGCTGTCACCTATGACATGATCCTTGGCACCAACTGGATGAAAGAAATGAATGCAGTTGTTGATATCAGTCAACAAGTACTCAAGTTTGACTACTGAGGCAATAAGTACAGAGTTAAGGTAATCAGCTATAAGTAATCAAAGAAGAAGAAGAAGTTCACCATCTAGGAGAAGTATGCCAGCAGTGAAGAATCTACCACAGAAGAGGAAGAAGAATCTGAAGATGGAAATGATCTCAGACTCAATTCCTGAATCAACCTAGTGAATGATAGATCAGAAGACAATGTATGAGCTAAAAATACTATCTCTATCACTATTAGAGCTATTGTAGGAGAAATCAAAGGATGCCCCACCTGTCTCAAGAGACATAAGTATCCTGAGCACTCCTCTGAGATCATTGGGACAAGGAATTTGTCTGGAACAGCCTGCCTCAAGTGTAGAAGAAAGAAGAAGAAATGTAGACATATTCCAGAGATACTTGCAACTGAAGCTGCAGAAGTACAAGTAATTAGAGATCAAAAAATATCTGAGGAAAAAGAAACCCCTGAACAGGAGGCTTCTGAAGAAGTACCTGAAGAAGAAGAGGTCTCTGAACTCATTCTCTGAAATAACTCTTATTAGATACTACCTAAAGATAATGACCCCTAGAGTGTTGAGGAAGGACCCAGTATAATCCCCCTTATTTCTAAGTAAGAAACATATCAAGAAAGAGCTTTTTAGTTAGGAAGATGTCCACATCAAATGGTCTTTCACTATTCCTGAGACTACTGCTATCAGTACTATTTATAGGACTAATAAGAAAAACAGAGACTCTGAAGATTGAAACCCCCAACCATAGTTGCACAGTCAACCATCTTCCAAGAAGTTACTACTAAGTTGCAAAGCCAATTCAGAGTACAAGGTCTCTTTATCTAAATAGAAGTATATCCCTTGACCACCCTTCTCCCAACTTATGACCAAGATGGATACTAATTCTCAAGATAATAAGAAATCAACAACTGGGAATAGTATTTTTAAGCAATAGAATATTGTAACCATAGAAGACACCCAGACTGCCTAGACTACAGACATCAGAAGATTTACCTTAGTTATGATGTTGTGATCCACACCTTGAAGAGAGGAGATAATAGAGGTCAGATCTGAAAAAGCCAGACCAAGAAGCCAGGAAAAAGGACTCTTAAGATCTATGATTTAAGAGAAGACATTTTAGCTTTTATCAGACACACAACTTGCCAATAATGGATAAAAGATGTTACCAACTTTATGAAAGCCCTAGACCCTACTGGAAAGAGAGGAATCAACTATCTCCAAGATCTCTCTACTAGAGCCAGATGGCTGTACTTCAACCTCAGAGCCTGGAGACTTCCTGCTAGTGAAGCCTCAGCCCAAGAACAGCCTGAACTCAGCAAAGATGTTGCCCAGTATGCCCTACTGCACCCCAAAGCCAAACCCCTGACCAAAGCCTACTAAGAAGATATAGGATATGACCTTCACAGTCTAGATGATGAACCCATCAAGCCTGGAAGAATACTGATGATCAGAATCAGACTAGCTATATAGCTATCTCAAGGATCTTACATCTAACTAACCTTAAGGTCCAGATTTACCAGACAAGAAATAACTATAGAAGGAGGAACTATTACCCAGAATATATAGACAAAATCAAGATTATTCTATATAAAATAGTATAGAATAGCACTAAATCATGAGAGGACAGAAGATTGCTCAAGTAGTCTTCATGAAAGTCAAGACCCCACAATTACAAAAAGTCTCTAAACTGATTGAAGGAATAAGACAAGCTGAAAGATTTGGAAGCTCAGACAAGAAAAAAATATATCTCCTTCAGATTAATTACCTCAAGAGGAATATTCTCTAGCAAGTATACTACCAACTAGTCAAACTATATAAGAATCTCATCCTGGAGTCTGGAGAGCAAACCACCTTCAAAATCTTTATACCACCTGACTCCAGAAACCTCTTCTTCAAACTCAATAAAGATATCCCGAATCTGGACATAGAAGGATACACATTCCCTGACAAGATGAACCCAGTGTACTTCCAAGCAACCAACCAAAGTTGGGAAACCATCATCTTGCCAAAAGGAACTATCATAGGACATTTGGTGCCTTTTCTCAACTGAACTTATAGAGAAATTTATGAACTAAACTTAGCAGAAAATGGCAAAAGATCCTAGAAGAAAGGAAAGGCCCCTCTATAACACAGAAGACAGTGAAGTCTTCCACTAACATTGGAGAAGAATTGACACCCCAGCAATGGCAACAACTAGTAGAACTCCTCAATAAATATCAAGATATCTTCACTACAGACTATGACAATCTGCTATACAACCCATCATATTACTACAGTATAAATATAGAAAATACAACACTCATCTAGTAGAAACCTTATAAAATACTCCATTACTTAAAGATATTCAAAAAGGAGTATATTCAAGAGCTCTTGGACAATAGAGTTATCTGACCCTCAACTAGCCTCTGTACCAGCTACACTTATTATACCAAAGAAAGAAGGATGGAGACTATATATAGACTACAGGAAACTCAATTCAGTTACTGAAAAAGATATCTATTCTTTGTCCAGAATTGATGATCTCTTGGATCAGTTACAAGATACCAGATACTTCAGTAGTATGGACCTTTTTACAAGATTCTATGAGATCTCCATAGACCCAAAAGACATTTAAAAGACAGTCTTTCTTACTTTAGAAAAACTATTTAAATACCTCTGAATACTCTTTAGACTTTACAATATACCCCCCACCTTCTAGAGGATGATGAATTCAGTCTATACCCCCCTGATCCTCTACTGTCTGATTGTATATATAGATGATTCAAACATCTATTCAGTAAATTTTGAGAAACACCTGTACTATTTAGAAGAATTCATCAAGCTCACCCACAAGAACCATCTGAGACTCAATACCAAGAAATGCTACTTTAAGAAACAAAAACTTGAATTCCTTAGATTTATAGTCTTGAAAGAAGGAACCCATGTAGACTCAAAGAAAACTGAGAAGATCAATAATTGGCCAGTACTCAAGACCTGAAAGGAAACATTATCATTTATAATACTGGTATTCTACTAAAGAAGATTTATCAAGGACTTCACCCAAATTGCTGCCTCAATCTGAATCCTTCTTAAGAAAGAAGTGCCTTATAAATAGACAGAATCACAAGAACTAGCCTTCAAGGAACTTAAGCACCATATGACCACAGCACTAATCTTTATCCACTCCAATCTATAGAAGCCATTTATCTTGTACACAGATATCTCCAAAGATAGTCTTAGAGTAGTTCTAGCCCAGGAAAGATCTGACTAACAGTACTATATAATAGCTTATATAAGCTAAGCTACCAATTAGTAGCAGATGAACTATGGCAGTACTAAATTGGAATACCTTGCAGTCATATGGGCAGTTACTCTGTTTAAACATTACCTCATCAGAAAAAGGTTCACTCTGATCACAGATCATATAGCTCTCAAATAGCTATTTAACTATAAGGAATCCACTAGAATCCTAGCCCACTAGATCCTTATTCTCTAGGATTACAAAATTGCCATCATCCACAAAGCAGAGAAAGCCTATAACAATGTTAATATACTTACCTGCCAACCCCAATGAATCAGAAGAAAGGTATACCAAAGAACTATATCCTAAAGGAAGCTCTATAGACCATCAAAGCACAAGAAGACCTCATTTAAAAAGAATATCAGAAAGCCCACCAAGGACAGGCAAATATAGAAGAGAAGCTGCAAACAATACACCAATATTGGCCTAACCTCAGAACATAAGTTCAGGACATACTCAAGAAATGTGACACCTGCCAGAAGTACCAAGGAAGGAAGAACCATCAAGCACTATTATAACCAATCATACTATCAGACAACATCTTTTAGAGATAGAGAGTAGATGTAATTAGACTCCTACTAGTTATACCAAGAAGAAATAAGTATATCTTGTATTTGTAGAATATCTGACCAAGTGATCCAAAGCTTTTTCAATAGAAATTGTGGATGCTCTGACCATTATAGATCTTCTCTATGGACTCATACTCAGATTTAGACCTCCAGAGGAACTTATCTCTGACTGAGATACAGAATTTGTCAATAATATAATTATAAGTTATACCCAAATTCACAAGATTCACCTCAAACAGACCATATCATACTACTCTCAGACCAATAGCATAACAGAAAGAATGAACCAGATCATCAAAAAGAGACTTACTCAAGTCAACCCTACCAACTGGAACTTCTGCTTACTTGAGATCTTATGAGAAATATGAAATACCCCTGCTATCTCCATTAAACAAAAACCCTCTGAAATGATATTTGTTAAGAAAACCAGAACTGCTGACTATGAGAATCTCAGAGATCTCCTTAAGAAGGCAGAATAGTTATGTAATCAAGCTTGAGCTCAGATTATCAAAGCCCAAGAAAGATAAAAGAAGTACTATGATCAGAAGCAGAAGGATCAGTAGATCAAGATTGGAGATCAAGTACTAGTCTGGAGAAGTATGATTGAGATAATTTTGCCATCAAACTAGAGCTCAAGTGGGAAGGACCCTATCTTGTACACAATATCAGAGAAACCAGTATCTATTTAAGAAGTATGGATGGATGAACTCTCAGAACACCAGTATATATCAATTATCTCAAGATATATCTCTCCTATCATGAATCAGACAATTGACCAGTGCCTTCAGACCTTTGTTCTAAGTTCATTCCAATCACTCTCAGTTCTCCTTCCATAATTCCAACAAGCCAATGGAAACTCCCTTCAGCAAATCCAGATCCATCAGAAGAACCTCACTCTGGCCAGATGTTTACTATAAATCCACTAGCTATAGACCTACTATACAATTGGAGAACAGTTGTAGAACCTTCCAGTAGCAGACCTAACCTACATCAGAAATTCCACTAGCCTCATCTGAAAAAATATCACTGCTGTAGACAGATTGTATATAATCTATAAACAAAATATCCCAGTACTGATATAGGCCCAATTCTCTCTAAATGATATACAAAATATGAATACTGCCACCTATTGGAGTATTATCAACTATATTGAAATACTATTTCCAGAGGAAGAAGAAGAACCTATCAAGTGGAGTGACTCTGAACCCAATGAAGATACTGATTCAGATATTGATATTGAAGATACTTATATACATTAGAATGATGACTAAAGAATTATCTGAGAGCAGACCATTCTTTAGTAGGGGCTGATGTAATGAGCAATAGAATTGTATCACCAAATTTATAAATTAGCCATATATCATATCTAGTGCACTAAGCAATCAAGACTGCTTTACTATACCAACCTATATAATTAGTCAGAGATATCAGAAACAGTATATTTACCTGTATCAAGTGGATATACTATACTGAGTAGGTACACTGTACTGAGTGGATACACTATACTGAGTGGGTACACTGTACTATTCAGAAATACTTACCATAGATAGCAATCTATAGTTAGCAACATAGTAACCAGATAGCAACCATAACTATATAAAATATACCAGAGATAAGAGTGAATAAACCTTAGTCTAAAAAAGTTGAAGTAAACTAAAAAAATCTCTAAAGATTGAGCATTGGTTTCTTTTCTCCACTCTGGTCTACTTTCCAATATAAAGATTGATTAGTATACTTACCAGATAAGCCTAAAGAAACTGCTGAGTTTAAAGAAGAACTTTGCTGCCATTTGAGTAATTTACTACTTAAGAAATAAGCCACTGTTTTTAAGAAAAGTCTGCCATATTTTAGTTCACTTATCTGATAAGCCTAAAATCTCCCTTACCATAAAGCCAGTCTATTGATGCAACTTTACAATAGAGCCAGTCTATCTGATGTAACTCTATACAAATAAAGCCAGTCTTGATGTAACTTTGTCAAGAGAATCCAAGTTATTTAAGAAGTCTGCTAATTCAGAAAGAATCCATATTCTCTACTATTTTCAAGTTATCTATATTCTCAGAGAGCTACTAATTTAAAAAGAATCTGCAATATCTGAGTTATTTAAGTTATTTATACTATCTAAGTTATCCATCCATTTCCAGTGAGCCACTAATTTAGAAAGAATCTGTGCCACTCTTTATTTTCAGTAAGCCTAATTCAGAAGAATCTATACCAAATCAAGTTATCTGCCAAATCATATAAGGAACTCATTGCACTATATAGAGATCATTGTACTATATAAGATTATCATAGAGAAATTATATAAGAAGAACTGCCAAATTGTCAGACTATAAGGAATACCCATGCCATACAAAATCACTGCTATATCCAAAGAACTGTCTCAATAAGGAAATCACTCACAGATATCCAGCTTTGACTATTATACTATTAAACACCAAAGATCTTAGGAATCTTAGAACATTTTGTTACTTTTTGACAATATAACTATAAGCTCAAGCTAAACTATATCAATCTCCAATCTTGTAATTTATCTCTATTGAGTTAGGTATTTGGATCTGTTCAAGTCTGAGTTTCTGAGATCAGGTGAAGGGGGTATTTATACTAATGGGAGACTATCTAGACTATGCTAAATATAGATATAGTACTTAGTATCTTACTGAGTTAGAATGTAGTCACATAGTACAAGTATGATCTGATATGTCA
This sequence comes from Jimgerdemannia flammicorona, assembly GCA_003990745.1. NCBI lineage: Eukaryota > Fungi > Mucoromycota > Endogonomycetes > Endogonales > Endogonaceae > Jimgerdemannia > Jimgerdemannia flammicorona. The sequence goes on along the minus strand of RBNI01001099.1, from coordinate 11,256 downwards.
AAAGATTATCTGACTGCTGAGTCAGTTCACAGTTATGTTGTATAAGACTAATCTAACTATACTAATGACTGCTAAGCTATTTATAGATTTAGATGTTATATGGGTAGCCTTTGATAATATCACTATTGATGATATTATCTCTAATAAATTAGTTATTTAGGAAGAGTGGTTCTTGGATTACTTCTCTCTGTTTACTCAGATAATAATATATTAGGACTATATCACTATTCTATAGGATAGTATCATCAGTCTCATATGCTGGATATGGAGTTAGTAGGTAAAGAAGAGGTGTATCATCTTTGCTTTTATCAGATTCACTATCTGTATATCTTTTTTTTTTTTTTTTTTTTTTTTTTTTTTTTATAGTCTCTTGGACTCATCCTTTATTACACTCATCTATCCTTTATAATACAATACAATGAGCCCATCCCCTATCTAATCCCCCTAGGGGGGCCCCTCCTCCCTACCCCTTCTCGATGAAACACCACTCTATCGAATATAATTCCCACCCTCTCACTACTCTGTTCACATATCCTTGCTACCAAACCTCACCGCTGCCTCTCTGAAGGATCCCAACCTATCCACCATCCAGTCAACAGATCCTCCAACAGCTCCTCTCACCTTATAACCCTCTTCTGCAGGCTCATCTGCCACCCCTCCTCAAACACAAATAGCCAATAATCTGCCAGACCCACCCAAATTGCTAGCACCCATCTGACAGTAATCCAACTATCACCCACCCCCCCCACCAGCTGAGATCTCAAGTCCTCCCAGCAACCCCCTTCACCCACTGACCTCCTCTCCACACCCAGTCTATTCCCTATTTCAACCCAAAAGTCCCCCAAAACCTCACACTCTCTCAGCCAATGTTCCAGTGTCTGCACCAAACCCCCAGCTTACTCTACATTGTAACACTCCTCACAATTGAAACAGCCACCATCTACCAGATGCCCAGTGCAGAAATTCAGCATAATGTTCCTCTGCAGCATCCACCACCACACCACCCAGAACTTGGGAGGAAGTCACTACCACACCTCAGCACTCCAAGACCAAATATCAGCCCAGTCCCACTCCTCGCCAATCCCGACTGCCTGCCAACCACTTGGCCAAAGGTCCTGACCAAGACCCTGCTGACACTCCACTCTGTCCCCAATATCAAAAGCAGTAAGTGGAGCACCCCCCAGAAGCAGTCTATCCTATTGCCACATATGTGGACCTCACAGCACCTCTCCCTCATTGCCCTGCCAGCACAGACCAATTCTGTGTACCCCATCGACCACTCCCCACCAAAAGCCCCTAAATCACAGCTGCTGAATTCCATTGAGCTCTACCAAAGAGCATAGATCTCCTGAGAACCCTCGGGGGGAGGTTCTCATCTCCCACACCTTCTGTATCAAAGGTACCCAACCTCCTCCCTGTAGTTTGGCCGCTCTCTTCAACCACCAGGCCTGCAAGCAGTATAACCTCTTAGGGAAATCCACAAGGCCCAGACCTCCCCTGTCCACCAGTGTTGCAAGAGTATTCCAACTGATCTGAGACCTCCTCCCTGCCCAAATCCAATCTCTTGCCACCTTTGTCAGCCTCTTCACTACCCAAGCTGGGAAGTCCAGGTGGTATGCCACATACCACAGCTTGGGGAACCAGTATGTATTCAGAATCGATACTCGCCCTGCTAGAGAGATATGGCAGCCTCCCCAACCTCGAAAGACCTCCTCCCAAATAGCCACCCTGCTCTCCCACCACACTCAGGGCAGGACAGAACCATATACAGAGAGGAATATGCCCAGATATCATACCACCTCACCAGTAGGGACAATTGTTCCAATGACATCTCCACCTATCAGTCTATTCCCTAGCACCATTGTCTCACACTTATGCTAGTTGAGCTTTGCCCCAGAGTGAACCTCATACCATTCCACCATCTCCTTAAGTGTCTCAACATCTGCTATAGACCCAAGGCCAACCACCATGTCATCCACAAAGGCCCCCACTTTCTACACTATGTCATAGATAGAGAGCCCCACCACCTTCTGGCAAATCCTATCTATTAATGGTTCCACTGAGAGAGTATAAAGAATAGGGGACAGGGGGTCCCCCTGAGGCACCCCTCTATACAAGGTAAACACCTGACCACAGTGGCCATTACACATCAACACTGCTCAACTGCCCTCGAGCAGGTTCACCATAGAAGCCTGAAACCCAGGAGGAATACCAATACAATCCAACACCTTGCCCAGCCAAACCTGCTGGACCCAGTCATAGGCCTTCTCCTGGTCCAAAAAGACCAACCTTCCATCCAGACCACATGCCCAGGCCCCTTCAATGACACCATACACCCAAGCAGTCCCATCTCTTATAAGTCTGTCTCCAACAAAACCCCACTGCTCCTCCCCCAGCACCTGTTGGGCAACCTTCTGTAGCCTTGCAACAACTACCTTAGTAACCATCTTCCTATCTATATCCAAAAGCATGATCAGTCGCCAGTTCTTCCAGTCTTTTCTCCTCTCCTTGTCTTTGTACAATAAAGCCACCAGCCCGAGGTCCTGCTCTCCAACCCACTCACCACTCCAAAGAATATGATCACAAAGAGCAGTCATCTTCTCCAAAATGCCAGAGATCTTAACTATCTTCTTCCAGAAGTCCCAAGGTAGACCATCCTCCCCTGGTGCTGTCTCAGTTTTAGTTGCCACAAGGACACTCTGTACCTCCTCATCTTGCACTGGCAAGGCCAAGTCATCCAGTCCATCTGCTTGCAGTGGCCTCCATTCCCCTAACACATCATCAATAGCCACCTCATCCACACCCCCTTCCTCCTCACTCCACAAACTCTGCCATCTCTCTTTCAAAACGGATTTGTTGCATGCCATGTACTATATCCCCATTGGCATCGAGGACTCCATCCCACCAATGTCTCACCCTCCTAGCATTAAGCAGATGGGATAAATATCTAGTAGGCCACTCACCCTTCTCAAGCCCCTACCACCATAGCCTAGCAGCTATACCCTGCATATGCACCTCCTCCTCTTCTCTCAATACCTGTTGCAGTTCTAAGATCTCCAATTTAATCTGTGCCAACCTCCAATCCTCCACCCCATCGGTATTAAGCAGACCTGCCCAATCCAATTGCAATCTCCTCAGCCTGCTGGAAGCATACCTTATGTGCTTCCTCCTCTGTCTCCCTGCCTCTCTCTCAGCCTCTCCCCAATAGACCCTTGCAGCCTCTTTCAATCTCATCCACCAGATGCCCACTGACAAACCCTCACCCCTCCAGTGATAAACTTTTGCCTGAATGTCCTCTACCCACGAATCCCACAACACCTTCTCAGCCAGCAGGGAGAAGTTGAGGCACCAATGTCTGGGTCCATCTCCACTCCCCCCTAACTGCCCCTGTCCCAACAGTCCCCAGTGATCAGACCATGGGCACCATTCCACCACCAACACCTTCCAGACATCAGACCTCCAGCATTCCACCATCAGAATCCAGTTAATCCTTGTACCCAAGTCATTCACCCAATGCGTGTAGACCCTGGAGTTGCCCCATCGTGTTCTACCCATATCCCCTAAGGAGCTCAGCCTCTCCACCTTCTCCCATGCATCCAGGCTACCACTTCTCCCTCCTGCACTCCTCCCACCATCAGTGCAGTCCAGATGCTGATCCCTAACCATATTAAAGTTCCCCCTAATCACATCGACTCCTTCTGCCAATAGAACACCCTCCTCTAGCAACTCCTCAATCCATGCAATCCTCTCCCCCCTAACTGCAGAGCAGTAGCAAGAGCCAACCCTTACTGACTCCCACCCTGGTTGCTGCCAATCTCCCCAGACCAAGCGATCACCCCAGCTCCTGATTTCCTTCAAGTCATCTCTACCCTTCCTCACCAGAATCGCTACTTTTCCAAACCAAGCAGTAGCCCTGCCCCATTCCTTAGTCCACTTCACCCAATCATCCTCATCCTCATCCTCACACCGAATATCCTGTAGCAAAATAGATCAGCCTCCAAACCCTTGAGCCAAGTAAAAATATTCTTATGTCATCCCAAACCTTGCAACCCATTCACATTCAAAGAGAAAATGTTAGTTATACTGTTCATAAGGAATAATGTTGAAAGGCAAAGTAATCCCATCCTCTACAAGTCTACATTCAGCTCCTCCTATGCCAAGTCCAATTCACATTCAGCAGCTAGTTCTCTTTCCCCAGCTTCCCATGCCTCCAACCCTCTCAGAAGTTCCACCATCACCTCATCTTCTCTCTCCTCAAATTCCTCTCAATACTCCAGACAGGCCTCCCTCCAGAGCTGCAAACCATGTCTCTCAGCTCAGCAGTACATCACCTGCTCACCCGCAGCCACTACCAGCTTTGCCTTCCTCACCTCATCAACCTCATAACCCTCCTCCTTTAAGAGAATCACAAGAATCTCACCCTTCAGCACCTCCACTACTCCCTCACCATGCAGAATCTGCTCTCAGTGCTCCTCAGACATAACCTGCAGGTCCACTTCTTCCAATGCATCAGCCATGAGGTTATCTATCACCTTGCTCATCCACAGCAAGTTCCCTACCTCCTTCCCTCCTGGAGTCCCCAGCCACCCCGCATCCAACATTGTGGTATCAGCACCCATACTGGCAGCCTCATCCCACTCCTCCTCAGAGACATCCACCAGCTCATCCTCACCTGCTGCCACCACCTGGCCCCCTTTCGCCACATCAGGGACCCCAAAATGCACTCACTGGGCCCCCTCTATCAGCACATCCTCTGATGTCCTTCTCTTCGCCACTGGGCCCTTCCTGATCAGAGGGGGGGGGGTGGAGTCCAATTCTGGCTCTCAGACCTCAAAGGTGCCATCAGTAAAAGGGTCCTTACTCAGCACCTTCCCATCTCCTTCCTTACCTACCTCTACCTCTCCTACCCCTTTACTAGCCCAGACACTGTCTTTGACACCTCCAGACACCTCAGCCCCAACTGCCTTCTTCTTCACCTCGACTGTCATACTCGCCAGTAGCTCCCTCTGCCTCCTGCGCCCCTGCACCCACTCCCACTGTCCCTTGTCCATGTGAATATGCTTCCCCTCCACCACCTCCAGATGTGTCGACTTCTTATACATCTTCCAGGCCCTTGCCCTCCTCTCCACAGCTCCACTCATCTCCTCCAATGCCTCCAACAAATCCTCCTTCTCCTCCTCACTCCCCTTCACCCTTGACACCTTACAGATGAATGCCCCCCACATCAGCACAGAAGGCCAGTCACTCAACTTCCCTGTGGCCTCCTTTCCTACTAGCCAAATCCTAACATCAATGTCACCTGTCCTGATCATTGTCCCCTCCCACACCTGAAAGCCAATGTCCACCACATCACTATACTCAATCATCACCTCCTCTACCCTCTTCCTAGTCTCCTCCTTAGTCACTGTAGGCACCCCCTTCACCAGAAGCTACACCACCCTGGGGTCTCATTGCAAGCACCACACTATGGGGACCACCACCTCTCCAACCACGACTCCAGTCTTCAATATCTCATCCAGTGGCCCAGTCTCCTCAAAGCCCACCTAGACCCCCTCCAGACTCTTCAAGAACTTCACCGAAGCCACCCCAGCCACCTGCTTCAAAACAAGTCCCAGAACCATCCTTGCCATCACCGCCAAGCCTCAGAAACACAAGGTTACCACAAACTCCAAGATCGACTTCTTGAGTAATGGGGTCACTACCAGCCCCATTACACTATCTGCCAGATCCCCCTTCCTCATTAGGAACCCCTGCCCCACCTGGCCATCAGCCATCACATCTCTTTTTTTTTTCCTGATTCCCTATCATACTCCCATCAACAGTCACACCCCCAGCTATAGCACTGCCAGCCCCTACACCTGCACTCCCAGCCAGAGCACTGCCCCCCCTCCCAAGGCTTACCTTGCCCTTCCCCTCTGCATCACCAGCCCTATTACCAGCTGGCCACCCACTTCCCTTAACCTTGTCTATGAAGCTTGAGAGACCAGATCTTCCCTCATTGCCACTGGACACCAGTCCCCCTCCAGAGCCTTCTCCATTCTTTGGTCCTCTGAAGGCCCCCATCCCCAGGCCATAACCCCTTCCCACCTGCTGCCAGTCAAAGGCCCTAGATCTACCTGACCTAGTATGTGTACCTGTATGGTCATTGCTTGCTATATTGCTAATTGCCTTTCACCAAAAATGTTGTTGAAGTATTGCTTGAGTCTTGTGTCACCTGAATGTTATCAGTGAAAGGTCCGACGTATCTGTATACCTTTTATAGATAATGGTACTATATATTACTGAATTGTAGTAAGCTAACAGCTGTTCTTTATATCACTTATACTTAGGTGGTAGAGTTGTCAGTTTGATCTTGAGGGTTGTCTGGAGATACAGGTTGTATTCTCTGGTCTCTTTATTATAGTTGAAATAATTGAGTATAAATACAGATTGATATTTATACCAGTGATTATTATCTCAATAGATCTTATAGATAGTTATAAATTATTATAAATTTATCAGCAAGATTGATAGAGTGATCAGAGCTGGTAGGAATTCTTGGCTGGAGGTCATGTTGACATCAGAGGAGTTGTTGTCTTCTACTTCATTATTATCAAACTGAATTATATATATCATAAATATCCTTCATAGTATATTCAACTTGAGGTATTTGTAGGATATAGTCATCAAGATAAGGAAAGGATCTGTCTATAGTTCAAATATACTTGATATACTTATGGTTGAGTTCTTGTACTATATTATTGATTTGGCTATAGAACAGAGTGATAATCATTTCAGTAATAGTAACTTAGACATATTAACTCATATGCAATATAAGCATAGAAATATAGTATTCTATACTCTTAGATTGCTACTTTATTGTTAAACCAAAGCATTACTTAATCTATTGATCATATTGAGCTTTTTCAGATCTTTTAAGTAAGTACTCAAACTGTCTTACAGCAATCAATTAATCTATAGTCACCTCAAATCTACTATGTGGAAAAGATATTTCAAATTTGCTACAATAAAGCCAAATAGCCTATTAAGAATATCTGATGGATATTTCTCTCTCAGAGTAGAAGCTGAACTAATGAGAGATCAGATATGATATTTATAATAATAGTTTTGAAACCTTCTAATAGAGCCAGCTCCTCTTCTACTAGCTTATATATTAGTGAAGTTGAGAATATAGCTCTTATTATCACTGATTGACTCTTCTTTAAGATACCATAAGATGTTGAATAACTACCAGTGAGTGATGATAAACTTTATAAAAATATATTAGTATTACTAAAAAGCTAATATAATAAAGAACTTTAATATGACTATAATTAATTTATCTCATTAAACCAAACACATTTAGGAATAGATATCCTCTCTTCATTATTGCTTTTATCTTCTTTACAGAGATGTTTGGTTGTCTGTTGAATAAAGACAGATATTACTAGCCTCTTAATTTATTTAAAAACAGCTTATCAGATACTAGATGTCTGATTATCATCTTCTCTAAGTATACATCAGATTTACAGAAGTAATCCTGAGCATTTTGCATATATCTTTTAGGTATTTTGATAATAGAAAAAATAGTAGAAGAGAGAGTAATAAATGATTTTCTCTAGTTAGAGTAACTAGGAAATTTTGTGGCTTGAATATTGATTATATAGCTGTTATATAATAGTAGACTAGATTATTTTATTTGAAGCATTTTGATGATATTGGTAAATAAGTTTAATTGGAACTACATCTGATAAAAGAGTGCACTTTCAGCAGATGCTATCACTGCATCTATGAAGATTTATTGTTGAATGTGAGGAGCCCCGCAATCAGTACTTGAGCAGATTGAAACTTATCAAGACAATATTGCTGTTGGGAATTGCATTCATGGGGCAAAGTTTTTTGTTGAATCTGATATTATAGAAAGAGATTAAATATATTTTTTATTTTATTCATTTAGTGCGAACATTGTTTTGGGTGACTTGTGTGATAGATCACTATTCCTTAAATTCCCATGACCACTGTTATGCAAGCAAGCAGGTGGCTCATCTGTCCAGACTCGTCGGACAAGACTGCTATTCTTCAGAACCACATGACCGCCATTACAAACACGTAAGCCTCTTCTAAAAAATACTCCAAATGCATGCGCCAGATCCACCAACAGCAGCATTCGCAGTGCATGCCAACAGCGAAACCACCACCCTTATCCTGAGATGGTGTGGACCATACTGGCTCTTCTGCACCGATACAGAACCCCATGTTCGGAGATTTTTAGGTATCCGATTTGTAGATTATTTTGACTCGCCCTCCGAGCTCTCTGCAATCTTTGCTGCGCTTGAATGCCTGATCTCGCCAGGTGAGACCAGTACAGGTGCAATTATTACATGGAGCCAAAACATACCGGAGGACATTTTCGATATCGAGGAATATACACCCGAGCATCAACGCGACTGGCGCCAAGTCTGCAAGAAGGATCTAGATTCTCTAAGCCCAGGAAAATGTCTCAACAACATCATTATCAATGAATATATTAGCAGGTGTGTACTGAGTGCAATATTATTACTAGGGTTAAATTCAGCGATTCTTATTATATCCTATGCCTACCAGCATTCCACAGAGATCCATGCCTGTCACCAACTTCAATACATTTTTTTGCGAACTTTTGAGGAAAGATCCTGCCGAAATCATCGAGAAATTCGATCCGTATCATAACAGATTCTCTCTGATCCCAGTATATGAGGGGTAAGTATCTGTTTGGATAGTTGTTGTAGTGGACAAAAATATATCCTCACTGCCTCGCAGGTGTCATTGGTTTTTGGTAGTTCTTTACAACATGGATTCGTGGATCGATACCTCTGGGGCCAAGGATTCATCGCAGAGGTCTGTTTTTCTCTCTGTATATGTGAATTGTCGGATATTCTATTCGTTCAACTGATGGTGCATGTATACAGACTGTTTATCGCAGTCTTAGACTCTCTAGAGGGTAGCTGCCAACAGGAGAATGTCATGCTAATCGTGGAATACTTGGAAATAGAGGCTATACAGAGAACCAACAGTCCACACACACTCAAAACAAGGATCATTACAGCCAAGGTATGATGGGTATCGATTTTGCAGGGGGATGTGCTAGTGTACAGATTCTGAAAGTAATATCTGACTATTAGGTCCCTCAGCAAAGAAATGCATTCGATTGCGGGGTCTTTCTATTGAATTTTACAGAAACGTTCCTCTCTGATCCAGACCGCTATTGCAGAGTTTTACATGTAAATATATTTTGCTAGATATAATGCTTTTCTTGCATAACAGAGTCCTGATTCTATTTTGCCTGATATATAGAAAAATACAGACGTGGCTGCGTGGGAGGATAATGAACCGGCCATCTCTGACATGCGCGCCCATGTTCGGGAGGTGATTCGAAAATTATATGACATGACACCAATCAATGAACCCCCCGCATGCAATCCTGCTACTGTACCGCCAGAACCCACCGATTCAAGGGTCATAGAGACCAGATCTAAAAAAGGGAAGGAGAAGGCGATGCCCGAGGTGGTGATAAGTCCCCCAGTTAAACGACCTGGCAGTGTATATGCAGAGAGTAGACCAGCAAAACGTACCAAAACCAAGAAGTCGGCAGTGGACACAGTCGGAGATACAGACCCTCCTAAGATGGTAGGCAAACATACTGTATTTTGGTATTTGGACAGGGTTTCCAAGATGTTAAATTTCTGCATGATCATTTTAGGTCGAGGCCTTCTGGAAAATGATCGACAGGGCCAGACGCCAAGTGGGGGCTAGCAAAGCAGAGGATTCCACATCGTCCACTCGATCTCTTCCATGCAACACACTCGAGACCCTCGTAAAAAGGGCTACCTTGAGCGACAACAATGTAAAAATCGTGAATAATACAAACCTGATATGCTATCTCAAACTTGGACGCGAAATCAACTCCATGGCACTGACAATGGGAGACGACATACCGTTTCGGACCAAGGCCAAGAGACTTGTGGACAAAATTGCTGCCATTCCTGGGATAAAAGACCGAGGGGTTGCGAATAATATACTCACCCGAGCGAAGTGGGTATACGCCCTCTTTAGGGGCATCCCCAACAATGTGATTGAGCACATGGACGGGTTCTCGGTGAAGGATGCGACACACAACTGGCCATATGAAATTCGGGTGGCGATTGGCGCAGGGAAGCGATTGGAGTCTGCTGATCCATTTCCTTGTCACCATCGTCCTCCCCACAGTATCCACTTTAGTCAAAGCGCCTTCACCTCCGACCACCTTCCTCGTCTCACCCTCCACAGCGACCACGAACCACACGACCTCATACTCGGGCCTATACTGTGCGTGCACGATATACACGCCCACCTTGATCTCGTCGGCATCACATACCATCCACACCTTCAGCTCAGCATACTCGCCCTTCTCCGTATGGTTCATGGACACCCCATCATCCTCCACCATCGTCGCTTCGAACCGCCTTTTGACATATTTGGCCGCAGGCGGCGGTGGGTACATTTGCACAACCCGCTCGTCGTCCTTTTGCTGTCCAACATGGTGCATCACTTTGCCGAGCGGGAGGAGCGCGCCTTCGAGCATCAGGAGCGGGGAGTGCGCGTCCTCGAGCGGGGCTGGGAGCTCTACCTCCTGTCCGCCCGTGTGACGGCGGCCGGTCTGAAAGTGGTACCAGTTAGAGCCTGTGGGCAATAAACCTTGCGTGTGGTGGCGTCCGGCTCGTAAACGGAGGCAATGAGCATAGTGGAACCGAGCATGAAGTCAAAGGATTGGTTAAGTCGCCGGGTCATTCTGGAAATGGTAAAAGAGCGAGCGGAGGATCGGGTGGGGCTCTTGCCAAAGATTCTCACCGCCTACAATCATTCGCAACGATATACACAGTATCCCTCCGTCCTCCCGACCATCCGTTCCTCCATCCACTTCCGCTACCGCCTCATCCCTCACATCTATTCCCTCTACATTGAGTTCTACCGCACGGGTCCAATACTGAGAATATCATTTAATAACTCAGAGCAACGATCTTACCATCCATGGCTCCGTGATAATGTGATCTGAATTCCACGAATGAATACTAAACCTAGGATTGAAGATTCCGTTCTGCACCCAGCGTACGAACAGCTCTGGCTCTGGCTCTGGCTTGGGCCCCGCGAAACCGCCCACGTCATGGCCATACGCACCGGGGAAGATGGACAACCCAGCGGAGATGCCCATAGGAATATTGAACTTGACCGACTTCCACGCCGTGAAATTATCTCCGCTCC
>RBNI01001098.1:0-24400 GCA_003990745.1 Jimgerdemannia flammicorona | reverse complement strand
AAAAAAAAAAAAAAAGATGAATAGTGAAATCCTGGAGGCTACCGTACCTTGACGCCGGGTTTGGCAAGTCGTAGCGCAGTCTCGGCGGCGTAATGGGCGGCGCAGATGGCGTCGGCCTGGCGGCTGGTGACGGGTTGAGCGGGGTCGTGGTTGAGGGTTGTAGTGTGGGCGGCGGTGGCGATGTATCCATCGATGTGAACGCCGAGCTCGCTATGTAGAGGGTAATGGGATAGGGTTCGTCAGGCGACATTTCGTATATACGTGCGACTACACCAGCATAAAACCCGATTCGAATTTCCGATTCCATCCGTGAACATTTGGAAATAAGAAATTACATCTTCACCAGATCCCCCGGTTTAAGTACGTCGGACTCCTCAGCTTGTGGGGAAAAGTACTGGACAAGATTATTGAGACATACGCTGGTGGGAAAGGCAATGCCCTTCTCGACCTTGCCCTTATTGAAGATTTTGGATGTCTATAATTTATGTTTTGGATCGATGTCGTAAAGAGGATATGAGCGATCTACTATCAAGTATTGAGTTCATACCGAAGAGGAGAAACCGGAATATGTACATATGCCTCGATCAGGTCGTCACCGTATTGGCAGAGGTCCTGCACTGATGCGCCGGCAGCGACTCTGTTGAGAACCAGCTTTAGCGTCTCTGCAAATGATCAGATTCCAGATTGGGTTGGGCGAAGGTCAATAACGCGTTCAAGTGGAGCCATGAGGGTACCCATGGAGCATTCAATTCCAGTTGTACCATTTACGATGTCGGCAGCTGTCCTATATTTGAGCAGAACGTTCTGGTCGGCGAGGTTGTTGTCAGCCTCAAACTTGGAGGCGGGATAGGCTAGTGCCATGGAGGTATCCATTATGATGTGTTTGTAATTATGTATTTACAGGTCGGCAGAAGAAAAAGAAACGTCCTTGCTCAGTTTCGGTGGCTTTTCTCGGCATCGAAAAAAGAAGCAGCCAATCATGCGTCTGCAAAGGGTTCTCCCTTCGAAAAACACCGTACATGGCTGATCCCGCAGAACCGACCCAACCCCCGAACCTCGAATTCAAGGACCACGTTTTTGACTTCGCCTTCCATCCCGCAGACAACATTATAGCTGCCGGACTCATCAATGGCCATGTTCACTGGTGAGTCCATTCGTCACACCTAGCACTGTCTCTTTCCGAAGCTCGCCGAAACCAACATCGACCTTTTCCCTCTACATCATCGACAAAGCTATCGATATGGCATCGACGAAACTGTCGAGCTTTTCTCAGTACGGCCGCACAAAAAATCGTGCCGGGGGTTGGAGTTCAGCCATGACGGTGCAGGCAAGTCTTTTCTCTCTTTGACGGAGGTACCTCTCCTCTCGGTCTTGATCCCGAGTTTCAAAACGTACGACCCAGACTGAGCATGCAGTCTTCTGTCCACTTTGCCCCATTAGCTCTTTTCAGCATATCCAAAGACAAATCCCTCCAATCCATCGATGTTGACACAGGCAAAGTTACAATCAAGAAAACCGACGCCCATGAGTGAGTTATCCTCGTTCATCCGGTTTTTATATTAACCTCCCCCCTCGCCTCACAATTCCCTAACCCATGCATACCATGCCACTTCCTCAGGAACCCCATCAACTCTTTCCTCTGCCTCAATGAGTACATGATTGCGACAGGCGACGACGCGGGTGTCATAAAGGTTCGAATTTCTTTAATGATATGCGTCCTCATACTCTTGATCTCGATATTGACAGCGCGATTTGACAATTGACATAAAGCTTTGGGACGCGCGCAAGGAGACGGAAGTCCAGACGTATACGGAGCACGAGGACTTCATCGCGGATATGACGTTCTCGCCAGAGAAGAAGACATTGGTGGCCGTCGGGTAAGTACTTGTCTTACCTTTGTCGGATTACGCCTTGTTTTGGGTGCTGACCTCTCTTGGTACTAGGCTAAGACAGCCTGATGAACCCCACATGTCATCTCTCCCAAACACTCTTGCCATCACTTACCCTCCATGTACCCACATTACTTTCCCCTCCGCCGTCCTCTCAACACTACAGCGGCGATGGCTTCCTTTCTGTCTGGGACATCCGTAAACCGAAACTAGTTGCCATGTCCGACAATCAAGACGATGAGCTTCTATCAGTCACACTCCTCAAATCCGGCAAAAAAGCCGTTGTAGGTTCGCAGGAAGGCGTTCTAAGCCTATGGACATGGGGCGACTGGGGCGACGTGTCAGATCGGTTCCTGGGCCACCCTAGCTCGGTGGACACGGTGTGCCGACTAGACGAGGACACGGTGGCGACGGGGTCGTCGGACGGGCTGATTCGGATCCTAGGGGTGCTGCCGAACTCGTTCCACGGGGTGGTAGGTGATCACGGGGAGGATTTCCCGATTGAGAGGGTGAGGCTGTCGCACGATCGGAGGTTTTTGGGGAGTTGCTCACATGATTTGTCGGTTAGATTTTGGGATGTGGGATGGTTGTTTGAGGAGGGAGAGGAGAAGGAGGAAGAGGAGGATCCGGAGGGGGGGGAAGAAGAGGAGGAACGTGTTCCCGCGTCGGCGCAGGCGAGTGGGAAAGCGAGGGTGAAGAACGATAGTGATTGGGATTCAGACGAGGATAAAGGGAGGAAGAAGAGAAAGGGGAAGACGACGGAGGAAGAGGAGAAGGGTGGAAAGAGAGGGAAGAAGGGGAAGAAGGGTAAGACCAGGGACATGGGAGGTTTTTTTGCAGATCTAGAGTGAGAGGGGTGGGTTTGGTTTTGTAGTTGTCATATATCGTTTTATTTTGTTCTCGCTTTAGAGTGAGTGTATAGTACAAAAAATTCAAATTACGATAGGAACCCTCGCTCCGTTTCACGCTACTGTATGCAATTCCAAACAACGGCATTACCTAAGTTGCTGTAGTGCTCTTCGTCGCAACCTCGCTCTAACCTCGAGGAATACGACAACTCGTTATATACATAAGCGTAATGCAATACATTCACTTTGGTTCCAGTCTGCACAATGGCTTCACTTCCTCTATATAAAGTGAAAATTTTCACACAAGCTCTGCATTGCCTACCCAAACCTGCTTGAATATCTGTTAGTGGACTTATTAACTTGTTTATATATTTGTAGTGATGGATCTAATGTATGGACCGAACCGGTGAAAAAGGTAATGTTCAGTGCTACGGAACGCCCGCGAGGTTCGTCACCGTCTGCAGATACTTATATCCGTGCGTGGCGGTCACCGAAGAAATATCTCCACTTCTTCCATCCCGCTTTTGCTATTGAAAATATAACTGTTAGACATAGCTTCCAGAACATATATCCTACTACATAAATCATACTAACCTAACCTCATAGAAATGTCACCGCTCACGCTCTGTTCACTCGCCTCCACATCCTCTCGTTCTTTCTTGGCCATACCAACATCGCCCGTATGGTGGCGTTTACTGCTGTCCTTGAACCTTTTATTTCTATCAGCGCGCACACCCCACTTACCTGGACCACCACGCTCGCCCCCTTTTCCATAAACATCGTCACGGTTGCGCTTTCGGCTGTGCATCTACCTCTCCTCCTCCTTTCTCTCTACCTCATCCTCCGCTCGCGGCGCTCTTTTGCGGCCTATGCACTCAAATAGGGGTAGATGATAAAAGCGGAGTGTTATAACCTCTGATCCCCCTCCCAACGTGCTTTGTCCCAAGTTCATGATGCATCTCAGAAGGCGAAGCCCCATTGTTCTACAAGGCCATAGTTCCTCATCTTGCAACATGCCACTTACTAAGGCGCACCGCTTCTACGTCGCCTATGTCTTAAACCCTCCGCACTCTGCAATAATCCCCTCTGAGTTTATCTCCAACCCACCGATAGTCCCTTGACCTTAAGCTCAACCAGAGATCTGTTTAATGTCATTTTCACTCTCGCTCTTTATTGCTCCTCCAGCATGATATATTTCTTACAGAATATTTGGTTCTCTGGCGTGAGAATATCTAAACGACAGGGCGATTTATGTCTTACGTCAACTGTCATTTATTTGGGGTAAAGAGTAACTAGCTACAGCTTGAAGAATTCATACATGGGTCGGTCTTGGATTCTTCAAAGGTGTGGTTGCGTGGGCAAACCAAGAGAATTTGACCTCTTTTTTATTTTTTTCCCTAAATCACCGATTCCTTGTTGATTGAAAGTTTGTAGTGACTCTCGTGTTTGTGAAGTCTTGTATTGAATGATCGGCCACATCGTGCTACTTAGACTTTAGCAACGCGCAGTTGTTGCGCGTATGGCCATACTTTCCGCACCATGTGCTAAAAAATATGGAGAAAAATGCAAGGAGCTGCAAGTTAAGTTCCATTGATAGAACTTTGTCAACATCGATCTCAGAAGAATCTTATCAAACTCACCATTGACCGCCGGAGTGAGTGGGAGGTTTGGGGATAGGGGCTTTCATTGCAATAGGTTGTAATCTCACTGCCAATGTTTTTTGCCTTCAAAATGGGGCTAATATATATATACCAGTAACGAATGCTAAGGGATTGGGGAGGAATAGTTCCTTTTGCCGCCCCTCCCGGTCACTTGGTATTTGCAGACCACCTGCTTTGCTTAGTTAATACATTATTGCACAACTGTGCCAGAATTGTCTGCTCCGGTCAAATAACGAGGTCTGATCAAGGCGTGGGACCCATTCCTTGGACCTCCCGTCACTTCTCAAAGTTGAGTTGCCCATAACAATATTGCCTGCTTAGGATGAACACAAGATGAGCGACGGATACACAACCCCAGGATTTTGACAGCAGCACGTGGCGTGATTTATGATTTATACATCTTGGCCATTGAATTATCATTCTCCCTTCGTGACAGCAAGCAGAAGCATATTGGTGTTGGGATGTCTCGGTACTTTTCCAAACTGGCAGCCAGAGTTCTAGTCAACGAGGAGCCTGTTCTCCGCTACAACATTGGGGAGTGTCGTTCATCGCGCCAATGAAAGTGTGGCTCACATCGTTGCTATACTTATTTGTGTATGCGTAGCCTTGTTTATTACCTGTAGTTCGAGCGCCTAAGCTGACGATGCATCTCATTTTTAGTGCATCTCGTGCTCCCCCAAAGGGATTGACAGTAGTATCTAGGCTTTTCAAATACTTCCACGTAGTAATTCTACTCCTGAAACAAAATAATACGTTTCTTGGCCTAGCGGTATCGCCTATACAATCACTAATTATGCGAAATATGGTCTCGCATACGTCGATAGGGGAATGTCTTATGCCGAATGACGATAGAATGCCTGGTAAACATATAAACCACTTATGCACCCTATCAACAATATAAACTGGGAACGGGACCCGGAGGCGGGCCCCATGCTCCGCAAATGAATCGTTGTACACGGAAGAGCAAAACGATAGAACTACGTCGGAATTTGGCCACGTGAGAAGTGTAATAGCCAGAACAGCCATTTTTTCTCGCGTTCGGTCAATATGATTTGGGGGATTTGGCACTCTGATATGGCGGTGGGGTCTGCAACATGAAGAAATGACGACCCTCTCAGCTCGCAACCTTATGGACTCCACAAAAATTGCCTACAACTGAGATGCCTTGACTTCTGCAAAAACAAGTTGGCTGCAATCGACGAACTCAACCGCAGCAATGAGAAGCACGTTTTCACCAAGTGGCAAAGTTCATAAGAAGTATTGTAATTTTTTTAGAGATATGAGAGGAAAGGCTTGGAAAATAATCAATGACAAGAACCCAAACCTCCAAATTAATTTTCCACAATTGATTTCGAGTTCAACTCAGTGGATGATTCATGTATTCCCGTGAAATATAATCATGACTCATATTACTCATTACAAGAACAACCGAAATGCAAATCTGCACCAGTTGTGTCTGGTTTAGTACCAAGAACGAGGTTTTATGATGTCACTTGTGGACATACTTATAGTCTGAGTCAGACTCATATGGATATAATTGGCCATTACTAGTCCATACTACCTAATCATCATATGTTGAACTGGTGTCCCTAGGGACAGCTCCATCCAGTAAAGCCCGGAGAACGACCCCGCGGACATCATTAATATCTCTATCTTGACTCCATAGTGGACGCCAGGATTTAGGGAGCAGACGTTGAGACCTCCTATCTAGTTATCGCAGGAGGTAATCGCGTCCTTCTCGTAGACCCAGATGACTGTCCATTGTTTCTGTGTGTTTATATTCTTGTGATATTGCTCGGGTGGAGGCCTGGGTTAACATGATTGATATTGTAGAGATGGATGAACGCCGCTGTGTCAGCGACCAAGTATGCTTGATGGGAGAAAGAAGAGTTTGGAGATAGGATTTTTATAGAATCTCAGGATGAAAAGGAATCAGGCAAGGTAATATGAAATAGAACAATGCGAGGCAAGATGAAAAGGAACCTTGCAAAATGATAAGGAGAAACGCAAAGCAAGGAAAAAAGGGAGCAACACAAGACAGGATAAAAAGGACAAAGAGGACAAAGAGTAATGTTCGTCAAGACGTGCACATTGACATCAATAACCAGAGGGACCGTCAGCCATTATTAGCCACATTGAACAGTAAATAAATATGGGTATATACTTAGGAAGCAAACTGAATTGCGTGACTGTTTAGCTCAGATAACAAAGTGGTATTGATGAACTAGATATACTCATTAGCACCGGCACCCCGTCTACCAAGTCTGCAACACATCTTTTGCGGCACACTGCTCGGCCTCAATTTTCTTCTTCCCGATGCCTCTGCCTACATAGTTGCCAACCCTACACTCCGCTTCGAACTGCGGCGCATGCTGCAGTCCCTCCTTATTAACGGTATACTTTGGGTCCGGTATGCCCGCGCGCTGGCACCTCGTGAGCAGCTCACCCTTGTAGTTATGCACCGGCGTCCCCATCGGCGTCCTCACCGGCGTCCCCATCGGCGTCCCCATCGGCGCCCCCATAAGCGTCCCCACCGGCATCCCCATCGGCGTCCCTACCGGCGTCCCCGCCATATGCATGCCAGAGCCCATGCCACCGTGCATGTTATTTGGGGGGTGGTAGCTGGCGCTCCCATGGGAATAATGCCACGAGCGGAAGATACGGAATGCGATATAGCAAATGAGGAGAAGGAAGGAAAAAATCTGTAGTGTTTTTTTAAATACCGGGAAGGAGAGAGAGAGAGAGTCAGAATTCCGCGAGATTGCTTGGGTATGATGGATAAAAAGAGGATTAATACCGGGAGTCAAAAAACGACGAAAGCTCACCATGGTCTTCTTGGACATAGGCTCGACGAAGCCGTTGATAATTTCCCCAAAGGTCTCAAACAACGCCTTGGCCCTGCGACAATCAAAGCAACAGAATTTGCATTGTCAACTGAATACAAATCGAATCGAAAAACCAGACATGTGGTTGGAGGGGTAGCCAGACGAGCTGCATTAAAAATACATACCACTTCACGTTAGTCGGGTCCTGTTCCATACAGGAAGCCCACCTACTGCATTTTTCTTTCATACCCGGCACGGGGAAATTAGCACATTCATTTTCCAAGTAGTTCTTGGAGCACCGAGCGATATTTTGAAGAATCTCTTGATTTTGGTGCGCAATATATATATATATATATGTATGTAGGAGAAATGGTTTGATAAGGAAAGGTAAATAACAAAAACATGCCCTTTTTGAGTACGTAGCTTTAATAAGTATATATACCGCTCGATTGCTCCTCGACCTTCACGTAAAAATCCCTCCGAATTATTATAAATAATAGCATAACCATAATCGGAGGGACGACGTAGCTAGAAAAAGGAAGGCGCGTACGAGAAGAAAAAGAACGAAATGGTACATTACATTTATATTACCATCCCATTCCCCTCACACCACCCTATCGCCAATCTCCCCTAATCGCCTAAAAAATATACCTAGCAATTGTGTATGAAGAGGCACAAATGTGAGTCAGAAAACTGCGACCATATCCTGCGATCGTTTTTAGGGCGTACATGCACAAACCAATCTTGTTTTCGCTTGTGCCACTTTCATCCATATCGCTTTTGTTCATCCTTCTTGATCGACTGCGTGACCTCGACCTCGGTTTTGATCTTGACCTGCGTGGCCACGTCTCTGCGTGGCGCATTTTTGGTTTCCTAAAATCGTGCGCGGACGAGGATCCCGGCGACGCAAACATGACGGAGGCTGTTGGGGAGGCGGGTGGTGAGGCGGGTGGTGAGGCGGGTGGTGAGGCGGGTGTGAAGGCGGGTGGTGAGAAATTGATTTTGGAGCCAAACATGGGGGTCGACACAGGTTTTGGGATAAGCGCTAGCATTGTTGGTGGCAGAGATGAAGGGGAGAAGGGGGAAAAGGAGGGGAGCGAGAGCGGGGTGGAAGGAGTATTGTTGGTGTTGGTGAGCGTGGTAGGGGCAAGGGCGAAAGAGTATTGTTTGATGAGAAGGAGATGGGTTCTAACCGGGGGCTAAAAGAAGCCGCGACTGTGAAAGGTGAGTAACGAGAGCCGTCGGTTTTGTTTTGTTCTCCAGGTTGCAAGAATGTTAGTGAAGCTGAACTCACATTTCTGGCCGGCGACACTGGCAGGGTCTTGTCGTTGGGGTGTATTGAATATGTTGTCGGCCCCGAGCCCTTGAGAGGTTTCCATGGTATGAGAGAAGGGGTGACTTTTCCAACAGTCCAATTCATTTCGCCCAATATGGCTTGGGGAGGGACTGTCAAACTCGCTAGACTAGTGCTCCACGTCTATAATCATTAAAAATTCTATTTCTAGCAATGAGTTTAATATATATAAAAAATCCATAGATCAACAGAAACCCCTTTTGATATTAATCTTACAGAGAGATTTTATTATCATTCTCTTTTATATTTATAGTAATTAATTTTTTAAACAAATTCTCACCAAATCCGAGGAATTGTGGCTTAGATATGATCACATGACTATGTTTCATTTTTATCTCCTTTTTTGAATTTCTATTTCTTCACAATATATATTAATATATAAATATAGCAATACTCTGACTTTAAAGTTATAAAGAACTTTTAATAGAATCAAGTTTTCACAGATTTTTATTAGAAGGAATCCTAGACTATATAGGCCAAAATCCTCTCTCACCTCTCCTCTTGAGTATTATCCTTCTATTAACCTAAGTTATTAAATTATTTAGTAGTTCTATCATTTTAGCTATATATAATAGATATATACTCTCTTATTATATACATATATATAGATCAGACTTATCTACTCTAAGACTAAATTATTAGCCAATTTACTATAAGAGTACATCTATATATCAGATCTAGTAATATTGAAACTGAATAAAAAATAGTCCTCTAGACTTCAAATCAAAGCTAAAGATAAAAAAAAAAACTCTTAACTAACTAATAAAAAGTAGAATAGATTTAAGGTAGATAAGTAAGAACTTATATATAAAATACCTCCCCCTAAAAGAACTAATATATATATAAGCTAAGGTCTAAAAAGATCCCAATCTTACTTTCTAAGCCTACAAACCTCAATTATATTACTATATTAGCTCTTAGTTCTAGTTAGGTATTATCTTAAAAAGAAGATCTTACTCTTTAAGTCTACAGACCTCAATTATATTATTATATCAGCTTCTAATTTTAGTTAAGTATAGTCAAAATACCAGTTCTTATACTACTCTACTCTCAGTTAGCCAATCAAAAGACCTTACTAAGATAGTACCTATAGTACTCTAATAACTATCACTAGTTTAATATTTGACTAATTTATTATAATTACTCTTTTATCTCTTTATCTCTTAGATGGTTTTGCAGCCAAATTTGGCTGCAAAAATATTTAAGTCATAATATTATATACTTAATTAAAAAGTTTAATATAATAATATAATTTATTATATACTTTATATATTATTTAATTTATAAAATTAATAATATAGTTATTAATTTTAAATTTTAACTTAAAATTAATTTTTACATATATGTATGTATATATTTAGATTCTTAGTAGTTTTCAGATATTTTTTACTTCTAATTACTCTGAATATTTTCTGAATATTATATAAATTATTTTTTAGAGTAGAGTTCAGGATCAAGTTTAGGATTGAATTTAGAGTTAGATTTAGAGGTTAGGTTCAGAGTCAGGTTTAGGGGTTGAATTCAGGGTCAGATTAAGGATAAACAATGAGTCATATTAAAGATAGGTCATATTTTTCTCAGATCAGATTAAAGATAAATTATATTTTTTCTCAGATTGGGTTAAAGATGAGTCATGTTTTTTCTCAGATCAGATTAAAGATGAATTATATTTTTTTTCAGATTAGATCAAAGATGTGTCATATTTTTTCTTAAGTCAAATTAAAGATAGATTATGTATTATCTTAGGTTGACTGTTTTCTAAGTTAGATTTTGAGTTTATTAGGTCAGATTTGTGAAGCACTAGAGGTAGTAAGAGTGTTCTAAATTTTCTATAAGATCCTAAATAAGCAGAGGTCCTAGTTGATAGAATTGATTTAAGTAAGTTTTTTTTTAATAGTCTGGTTCATTTATTTTGTTATATCATTAATTATAGATAATATAATATAGTCTATTTTAGATAGATCTTATGAATTCAAGTATAACTTATAATTATATTATTAATGAATTCTATGCTTCAGTTAGAGATAAGTTATTCTGAAAGTCTATATCTAAGTGTAAGACCATAGAAGTATCTTCTATCTATCTTTAATAGGTTTTATATCTAATAAGAGCTAAGATATTATTTTCTAAATTATAGATCTTAAGGGCCTTCTTTTTTGATTTTCTGGTCTAGTTTTTTCAGATCTTAGCTTTATTATCTTCTCTTTTGAGTATATATACTATAAATCTTAGCTGAGATAAATCTTCTGATATAGACAGTCTTAGTAGTCTGGATGTTTTCCATGATTATAATATTCTATTACTCAAAAATATAGCTCTTGGTTATTAACTTTTTGCTATCTTGAGAATTAGTATCTATCTTTGTTATAAGTTAGAAGGAGAGTAACTAAGGGATATACATACTTCTGTTTAGGTGAAGTAATCTTATCTATTAACTTATCTTCTCAATATTGTAGTAATTTCTTAAAAGGTAGTTATCTGTATAATTTTAATTGAAAATTCTGATTTACAATATTTCTATCTTTCTTACTAGTCTAGTAAGTAGCATTTATAGCAATAGTTACTAAGAGAGTAGAAGACTATTTGATGCTAGTATCTTCTTAGCTAAAATGCTCTTTTCTGGTTTATTTTTTATCTTAGAATAATAGTAACTATGCTTGGTCCTTCTTTAGTATTCTAGAGATCATTATCTTCTAGTAGTATTTAGTGAGAGTTATTCTAGAGAATTAGCTCAGAGGGTTCTTCTGGTTCAGATACTTCTTTTTCAACTATCTCTTATTCTCAGATTACTTATACTTTTGTAGCTTCAGTTATAGGTATCTTTAGTAAATAATTGTCCTTTTTTTTTATTATATATTTAGAGTAGGCTATACTAGTTACATTCCTTATTCTAATAATCTTAGAGAAATGTTCAGAACACTTGTATCTTTTGAGACAGATGAGATATTCTTTGGCTTATTCTATAATAGCTCTAATTGTAATAGAGAAATAGTATCTTATACTCATATATTATCTTCTTATCTATCATTTACTAGATTGATTTATAAGTTGAGTTTGGAATTATTTTCATCTTTAGATTTTTCTTCTTTCTCTATAGTAGATTCTTTACTGCTAACATACTCTTTTTAGATAGTAATTCTTTAATTACTTATAACTAGTCATCTTAATTCAGTATTTCTTTCTTCTATAGTTGAATTTGAGTATCTATTAATCAATATTAATAACTATATTCATTTTCTTCATCCAGTTAGTGCCAAAAATCATATTATAGATAATAGCTTCAGTAATAATAACTTTTGAGACTGAGAATTAGATATATCTAAGAGTAATAGTGATGTTTCATACTTCTCCTAGGAGTTGAGTTTGGACTCTATTTATTACTATAATGCTGAAATTAGATAGTCTATCAATGGGCTACTAGAGGATATCTAGGAATCTTTTAGTAATAATATAGATAACTACTTCTATACTAATGAGGATTTTTACCTTCTGTTCTTTAATATTTCTATATAAGTATATACTGATATATCTTTCTATAATAGATAGTAATTGATACTAGTTCTTATTATAAGATTGAGACTTGACCAGTACTAGACCTGGTGATTCTCAATAATTTGTTTTGAACTCTAATAGATATCAGTTATAAGAACTATAGGAGAGAGACTTCTATCTTAGCTTTTTAAATTTTTTATCAGACTTTATTATAAATATCTCAGGGCATAGTCTTTAGAGTATATTTCTTTTTAGGTTTCAGAACTATTGGTTTTTGTTCTTCTGCTTCATTTCTTTATTCTTAGATAGTAGTTTATTTATTTTAGAGATAAAAAATAAGAGAGACCTAGGAGACATTTTGATCTGCTTCTCTTTATCTTCTTTATCTTCTTTCAGATAGTTCTTTTGCTGGTATTTCTGGATGATCTTTCTACTGATCTCTTCTTTCTCAACTGAGTAGACTGTTTTCTTAAAAATGACCTTAGTTGAATATAGATCTAGATTATTATAGTCTTTATTATTACTTTCTTCTTTAAAGGTTTCAACAGAGTAAGCTTTAGTCTTCTTGTACTAGGTTATATTCTTTTGATTTAGTAGTTCTAAGTCTCTTCAGTTACTTCTACTATTATAATCTATTATATATATAGTGTCTAAACTATCTATAATGAAAGTATTGAACTTGAGCCCTATCTCAGGGTAGATATCTTCTTTCTTCTTATAGCTAGTAGCTTCTGTTATCTCTGGGTAAATAGTCTTGATTCCTTTATAGCATATATATAATCTCTGTTGTCTTATAGATAGCTCTAATTTTTACATATGGAAAGTTTTTTAATTTGTTCAACCAATTGGTCCAACTTAAGTTGAGGTTCTGAATTTTATTTTTCTCATTCTTCTACTCCTTAACTGGCTTTTCTTCTTCTGATTTTTCATATTCTTGAAGGAGTCCTTATAGAGTTTTAATCAAAAGATCTTTCTTGTTATCTTTCTTATTATAATTACTCTAGATGTTTCTTATCTAATATTGAAAAATCCTTAAGCTATATTTACTTATTCTTCAAGTCTTCTGATGTCTAGAGTATAGATATGCTAGATGATATTTGGGAAAATTCTATTTATAAAGATCATTGGACCTATAATACATATCTTGATTAGTGATATTGAATCTAGCTACATATATTCTTTTCTAGATTCTAGTAAAGAATACTCTAAGTAATTCTCTGAGGTTTATCTTAATTTTTATAATAGATTCTTAGACCTTATAGTAGGTTTCATTTTCTGTATATTTTTCAATAAGTTAATAGATCATAGCTTCATATTCTCTATCTTAAGATATTACTATCTGAATGGCTTTTCTAAGATCTGAATATATATTATTTGCTGCTTAGTTAAAAATTTCTTTGGCTAATTTTCTGAGTTGGGTTTTGAAAATAACAATCTTTCTCTAGACAGTGAGATTCTTTAGAGCTGTAATTTCTTCAATTATATTGAAAAATTCTCTTAGATCTTCTTTTGAGTATTTTGCAAAGATTGGTATTAAGATGACCATTTCATTATTATGTACTATCTTCTAATTCTAATTCTGACTCTAATTTACTTTCTGAGTTATTACTAGAGTTTGAGATACTTAGATATCTTGAAGATAGGGTTATTGATCTTAAGTAAGATATATTAGATCTAAGTATTTTTTTTTTTTTTTTTTTTTTTTTTTTTTTTTTTTTTTTTTTTTTTTTTTTTTTTTTTTTTTGGTTTTTATAATTACTTGAACTTCTGTATTTATTATTAAATTAATTTATAGCTATAGAATATACAATATCCCAACCCCTACCCAATCTCTCTAAGAGACCCCTCTCTCTCTTTCTACTCCTTTATAATAGAATACTATTTGACTATTAATAATTACAACTCTCTTATCACTTTTCTCACAGATCTTCTCTACTAGGTAGTAATGGCAACTCTCTTAGAGACCACATCCCCTCCACTAGCCAGACATAATGTCTATCACTAATCTCTTCTACTATACTATCAGCTTCTTCAATCTTACCCATCTCTCATTCTCATATATATAGTTAATATCTAGTCAACTCTAATCACACCACTAAGACCTACCTAATAGTAAGCTACTTATTACCAATATACTCTACTAACTATAACTTCAAGTCTTCCCAATGACTCCCCTCCTGGGGAGTGGTTGATGGAGCTCACTATATTGATCTCTAATAGTGAGATAATGAGAGAGAGGAGGACTGGAGACTCCAGATGTGGAGGTGGGACTGCCTTTTGTTAGGTAGAGCACTAATAGATAATTTCTACTTAGAGAATAGCATAGAGTATCTTTAAGAACATGGGAGAGATCTGTGGTCTGAGGTATAGCAGGGGGTGGGGATTAAAGAAGAGTGAAATTGAAATAATATTTAGTTATAGAGCAAGTAGGTGGTGAGATGAGTCCCCCCTAAGTTCTGGGTGATATGGTAGAGACTTCTATAGTATAATATAATATTAAACTATTAGTTGGGTCACTTGGTGGAAGGGATTACCTGAGAGTATGAGAAGTGTCTAAACATAAAGTAGGAGAGGAGAGTAGTATAGATATCTGAACATTGACTTTGGGAGTATGAGGTAATAGAGAACTTTTAGAGTATAATTAAAAAGTGGCTAGAAGTGTGCTCACTAGGACTAGTAGTGGGAGGGAGGTAATAGTTGCTGCTATTATGGCTACCTGGGCTATGAGATCTAGAATCTGTTAGTTTATCATATTGTTTACTAGAGGTGATTGAACTACTGATAGTGGGGTGACCTCTGGAGGAGATTGATTGAGGAATTGAAAGATGAGTGGCTGATGTTGAATTGAGTGATGACTATTTGGATCAGACTTACCAGATATTAGTTGTATATATTTAAGAAGGATTAATAGCTAATACTGGGGATAATAGTTGCTAGATGAGAGTATCTGATGTTAGACTTATTGAATGGGTGATAGAGGGGGTGAGCTGGCTGAGGGTATTAGTGATGACTAGTAGAGACAATTTGTAGGAAGAGTGGGGTGAGAATTAAGGTGATAGAGAAGATAGTAGCATTTTAGAAGAATGATAAGAGAGAGGAGGGACTTTCCTGTGGGATTGAGTGAGAAGTTCATTAGTATTAGTATAATATAGATAGTTTGGTAATAAAGTAGAAGTTCTTATAACTATAAAAAAAAAAAAAAAAAAAAAAAATGACCCCCCTCTCTACTCTCTTATCTTACTACTCCTAAATGTTTACTAACTATTACCCAGAAGTTCTTAAGGATCTCACACTTACTTAACCAATATTCTAGTATCCACATAAAGCTCTCCTTTTGCTCTACATTATAATACTCTTATAATTAA
The DNA here is from genome assembly GCA_003990745.1 of Jimgerdemannia flammicorona. Lineage (NCBI taxonomy): Eukaryota > Fungi > Mucoromycota > Endogonomycetes > Endogonales > Endogonaceae > Jimgerdemannia > Jimgerdemannia flammicorona. Next base: position 8,966 of record RBNI01001098.1, on the reverse strand, counting down.
AGATTTCTCTATTAACTAGATAACTTGAGCAAAAGTTCAACATAATATTCCTCTATAGCATATACCACTATATCACTCAGAACTTCAGAGAAAGTTACTGCTGCATCTCAGTACTTCAGGACCAGACACTAGCTGTAAGCACACAACCTCCAAGCCACCAAAATCACACATCACCCTCCAAACAAGCTACTGAAATCACATGCGACCTCTGAACAAATCTGGAAATCATCTGTAAGATTATAAAGCTGAGTCAAACTGAAGTCACAGCACACAAAGATGAGTCAATATAAAGTTACAGAATATAAGATTTATACAAATGAGATCTTACCAATTAGGACCAAATACATAAATACCAAGCACTGAGATATGTCGAAACAGAGAACCAAAACAAACCAAACACATAACCACAACTCCTAAACATATACAAATATGACTACTAAAATCTAACCTGCATTTACCCCCAATTACTTTAACTATAATAAAGAGACCAGAGAACACAATCTGTACCTTCAGACAACTCTTGAGATTGAACCAACTACTCCACTACCTGAGTATGAATAACATAAACCACAGCTGCCAGCTTACTACAACTCTGTAACTCATAGTGCTATAACTCATAGGAGGTATGTAGATAGCAAATCTGATGAAAGTGAAGATGATGCATCTCTCCTTCACCCACTAATGCCTTACCTAGTATATAAAACAGATGATGCTATTCTGTGGGATGGTGATGAAGTCTCAATGTATTATTACTTCAGTGAATAAGGAGAGTTAATCTGTGAACAACTCTTCCTAGATAACTACTTTATCAGAAATGATATTATTGATAGTAATGTCATTGATGACTACTCAGATAATATCTAAACCTATAAATAGCATAGTAGTCATAGTATAGTTAGATTAATCTTATACAATGTGACTGTGAACTGACTCAGTAGTCAGACGATCTCTTGATATATCAGATCACACTTGTACTACATGACTGTATTCCAACTCAGCAAGGCACTAAGTACTACATCTATATTCAGCATAGCCCAGATAGCTCCTTACTAGTATAAATACCCTCTCTCCCAGATCTCAGAATCTCAGACTTGAAGACTTGAATAGACTCAAACACATAAGAAAATTTCTAAACACTTCTCCATAATACCCCTTTATATAACTACTCCTAGTATAGTAATATCATTAATAGCAAATAAATCCATTTAATAACCTACAAACCACTCTTAAGTAAATCTACTCTCTATTAGGTCCTACTCCTAACCCCATTATGAAATTTTCTAATTGAGTATTGTCTGTAGTAATACATCAATTCAACTAAGCTGGTCTTAGTTTCTTGAACTTCCTGAAATATAGAAAATCCTGAACATCCAGAACTAGTCTGAAAAAGGACTTTGGTTGAGACATCAACCCAATTGTGAAATCAATAAGCATAGAGAACATACTCTATATAAATTGATCTTGACCATAAGAAAATGGTCTTCTAGAATATCCAGAACTCTCAGAAAACTCTTCTAGAACTACGTAATGGTTATCCTAACAAGTAACCCTCTTACAACTTAGTAGCAGTAGTTTACAATCTAATTCTGCTTTAAGATACTTCCTTACCTTACTACAAACCCCTCTGAGAATTCCTACAAGTTGGTATAAAGCCCAACCTCTGAACTGGAATTTATCCTGAACCATCTGACAACCTGGAGAGAATTGAATCTGATGTATAAGAACAATTTGACCTCCATATCTGCAACAAGTGGGACAAACTTCACTCAAAGAAAGAAGTACTCTAATTAAATTAGCAGATAGACGAAACCCTATTTACTAAACTCCTTACTCTATACCTCACAAGCCAAGATGAAGAAGGTCTTATAGAAGTCTTCTTTACTTTTCTCAACAAGAGTTTTGTTAGCTCTACAAATCCAAGTGACCTAGGACAACCAGCAGTAGTCTTTCTAGCCTTAGTTCCTCATGAAGCCCAAGCCTCTATAGCCAAGTGACTCAACTCTACCAACTTTCACTATACCAGAACCAAGACTGCATTATACTACTAATTCCAGAATAGTAAGGTCTGCTATATTCTTAAGAAAGAAGCAAGAGAAACTCTTCATCAATAATCCAACCCTGAACCAGAAGCAGGCTCTGCTATAGCTCTACCTGAACCTGAAACCAATACCAAACTAGAACTTGACTTTGAATTAAGTCTATCTGAAATCCAATATATAACTGATTCTATCTAATTTGATGCTAAGCAAACCCAACTACATGGAGACCAAACCAAAGAGAAGGAGGAGTATCTCAGTGAATTCGATCCCAGATATACTACTGAAGGAGATATACCTCCATCAGGACAGAATATACCTATATAGCAATAGACAGCTATCTATCAAGCCCTCACTCCAGACCCATAACTATTACTCCAGCAACTTACACAGACCCAAAGAACTCCATTACACTCTGCACCAGTATCTCAAGTAGTACTAGTAACACCACTACCAGTAGTCCAATCACCTCTAGCAAACAATATGATGAATCAACAGATTCTAGACCTTATAGCCCAGGTAGCAATAATAGCAGCAACCATTACTACCTTAGCTGAACAGACCCAATCTACCAAAAATCTGAGCCTACCTACCTTCAATGGTACTGTACAAGAAGTTCAAAGTTTTATTAGTATAGTTGATACCAACTTTAAAGCCAATCAATAGACTAATAAGCAAGTTGTAGACTGCCTTCTAACAAACAATTAAGACCATACTCTAGAATAACTCTTTGCTACCACTACAGCTTATGTCCGCCAAGTCATTACATTCTTCCAAGGACCCACTGAAGAATGGTGGTGAATCCTTCTTGAAAAACCCCTCACATAGGACACCTGATCTGCAGTAGTCACCCAAAATACAGCAAACAATATCCCAGGATATGGAGTCCATCCTGCAGCCCCTGGACTCAAACAACTTATGATTGCTCAATACCACAGTGAAACTATGATTGCTGAATCTTAAGTAAAACTCCACAACCTCAAATTTGATATATATGGTAAGGAAGAATTTAAAACCTTCTGTACAAAACTCAAGTCACTTCTGAATACTGTTGGCCTAGGATATATTGCCAATGACAAAGTACGAAATGGTATAAGAGCAGACCATCTATTCAATGCACTATCTGAATGGCTTATAAGAAAAATCTGAGAACAAAGATGCCCAGTTGGTTGTGACCACCAACAATGGTACCTGGCAAGAATCAAGACTATGGTCAAGCAAATCCTAACAGCTGGACCAATTCTGTCCTGAAGACAATTCAATAACAAGGAAAAGACTTGGATTAAGAAAGAAGAACCCAAGACTAATCTTCAGAATGCCACTGACCTAGTTTAAGAATATAATTCCTTGAACAACTAAAACTGAATACCTTTTTTTTATTTTATAGTCACTTGGACTCCACCTTTATTACCAGTCTATGAATAAGTATACAACATCACCACTCACTACCCAATCCCTATAGGGGGGCTCCTCCCCACCTCCTCACCAATAAAGATCACTCTTTCCCCAACTATGCCCACTCTCCCCCCACTCTGTCTACAAATCATCTCCACCAAGCGGCGCCTCCATCCACTCTGCAACCCCCAACCAAGCCACTAACCCGTTAAGGTATCTTCCATAAGCCTATGCCACTGCATCAACTGATCCCCCAAGCCCCGTCGGCTCTCATCCTCAAAAACAAAAAGCCAGTGGCTGGCCAGTCCTACCCAAATAGCCAACACCCAGCCCAAAGTAATCCACTCCTTCTCTATCCCCCCTACCAATCTATCCCTCAAGTCCTCCCACCTCCCCCTTACATTGTCCCTCCAACGCTGTACCCCCAAGTGTTCCCCAATTGCCCGCCAATAATCCCCCAACACCTCACACTCTCCTAGCCAATGTTCAGGCATCTGTACATAACCCCCCTCCTGCCCTACATTATGGCACTCTTCACAATTGAAATAACCTCCAACGATAAGGTGCCCCAAGCGAAAGTTGAGCATAACATTCCTCCGCAGCATGCACCACCAGACCACCCAGTACTTTGGTGGCATCCACGTTTTCACTGCCGCACTCCAGGTCCAAACACTACGCCAGTCCCATTCTTCGCCAATCCCAACTCTTTGCCAACTACTAGGCCACAGATCCTGGCCTAGTCCCTTTTGACATTCCATTCCATCACCAATGTCGAACTCAATTAAAGGAGCACCACCCAGCAGTATACGATCCCATCTCCACATCGCTGGGTCCCAATCCTCCTCCCCTTCATTCCCCTGCCAACGAATTCCAATGCAGTGTACCCCGTCTGCTATCCCCCACCAAAATCCTTTATATCGCAGTTGCCTGGTGCTCCGAAGTCCAACCAATGAGAGGAGATCACCAGTCAAGCCCCTAGGCGACGTCTGCCTCTCCCAGATCGTCTGTAGCAGAGGCACCCAACCACCTCCTTGCAATTCCACTGCCCTCCTTAGCCACCATGCTCGCAAGCAATATAACCATTTTGGAAAATCAACCAGCCCAAGACCACCTCTAGCCACTGGTAGGGACAAGGTCTCCCAACCAATCTGACTCCGCTGTCCAGCCCAAATCCATCCCTTCGCTGACTTCACCAATCGCTTCACCACCCAGGCTGGGAAGTCCAGATGATATGCCAGGTACCACAACTTTGGCAGCCAGTAGACATTCAAGATCGAGACCCTTCCTGCCAGAGAAAATTGTCTTCCCCCCCAACTCTGCAGGGCTTCCTCCCAGATCCCAATCCTCTGCTCCCATCAAAGCCTGGGCAGAACTGATCCGTAGACCGACAAATAGATGCCCAAGTACCACACTGCTTCACCTGCAGGGACAATTGTTCCTATAACCTCTCCTCCCACCAAACCATTGCCAAGCACCATTGTTTCACACTTATGCCAATTCAGCTTCACTCTAGAGTTCTCCTCATACCACTCCACAGTCTTCCTGAGCTCTTCAACATCAGCAATCGAACCCAAACCAACCACCATGTCGTCAGCAAAGGCCCCAACTTTCCAACCTATGCCAAAGACAGAGAGTCCTACTATCCTCTGCCTAATTCTATCTATAAGGGGTTCCAGGGAGAGGGCATATAAAATGGAGGACAGCGGGTCCCCCTGAGGCACCCCCCTACCCAATGGGAATGCTACCTCTCGATGGCCATTACACATGAGCACCGCCCTACTCCCTTCCAGTAGACTGACCATTGTCGACCGGAATTGGGTCGGAACCCCCATTCTATCCAAGACTTTCGCCAACCAGACTCTTCACACCCGGTCGTAAGCCTTCTCCTGATCCAAGAAGACTAGGCGCCCATCCAGTCCACAAGCCCTTGCCCCTTCAATAACTCCATGTACCCAGGCAGTGCCATCCCTGATGAGCCACCCACCCACAAATCCCCTCTGCTCACTACCCACAACTTGCTGGGCTACCTTCTGTAGTCTCGCCACTACCATCTTAGTCACTAACTTTCTGTCCATATCTAGCAACATTATCGGTCACCAGTTCTTCCAGTCCTCCCGCCTTCCCTTGTCTTTATAGAGCAGCATCACCAGCCCAAGGTCCTGCTCCCCCACCCACCTCCCAGTCTGTAGAATGGAGTTGCACAATGCCACCATTTCCTCTACCACCCCTGGGATGCCAACCATTCGCTTCCAAAAGTCCCAGGGCAGACCATCCTCTCCAGGTGCCGTACTAGACGTTGTCATGGCAAGAACCTGGTGGATCTCAATTTCCTGTACAGGTCTCACCAAGTCACCTAGCCCCTCTACTTGTGGCGGATGCCAATCCTCCAATACTCGGTCAATAGCTGCAGCATCTGCCCCACCCTCCTCCTCACTCCACAATCCACTCCATCTCTCCTTCAGCGATCCAAGGATGTCCTGTACACCATGCACCAGTGTACCATCGGAGTCCAACACCTCTTCCTATCGTTGCTGTACCCGCCTTGCCCTGAGAGCCCTTGTAAGAAACTTGGAAGGCCTCTCTCCCTCCTCCAGACCCTGCCAGCGGAGCCGTGCTGCCAAGCTCTGTACCCTTGCCTCCTCCTCATCCCGCAGCACCTGTTGTAGTTCCCCAATCTCCTTTTTTACCCTCATTGACCTCCAATCATCCTCTCCCTCCAATGATCTCAACGTCGCCCACTCCTCCAAAAGCTTAGTCAATCTGGTAGAAGCCCAACGCACTCTATGTCTCCTCTGCTTCCCTGCCTCCTTGCCAGCCTCACTCCAATAAACCTTGGTCATTGCCTTCAATCTTATCCACCGAACCCCGATTGAGGCACCTTCCTACTGCCAGTTCTCCACTCTCAGCTGAATGTCCTTAGCCCACTCCTCTTACTGGGTCTTGTCATCTAACAAGGAGGAATTGAGGTGCCAATGTCCAGGCCCATCCCCACTTCCCCCAAAGCACCCCTGACCCAAAAGTCCCCAGTGATCCGACCATGGACACCATTCCACCGCCAGTGACTTCCAAACATCCAAGCCCCAGCAGTCAGCTGTCAGAATCCAATCAATCCTTGTCCCTAGGCCCTCAGCCCAATGCGTGTACACTCTCCTATCTCCCCAACACTCTCTACCAGCATCCACCAGAGTGCTCAGTCTTTCCACTTCCTCCCATACTGCCAGTCCCCCACTCCGCCCCTCAGCTCCCCGTCCTCCATCAGTTCTATCCCTCACTACGTCCCTGACCATATTAAAGTCCCCACCAAGCATGTCGATCCCAACCTCAGCAAGAATCCCATTCTCTAGTAAGCCCTTCAACCAATCCACATGCTCACTCCATACCGCGGGGCAGTAGCAGGAGCCCACTGTAACTGGCTCCCAACCTGCACATATCCACTCTCCCCAGACCAATCTTTCTCCCCAGCTCCTCACATCCCTTATCTCCCCTTTGCCTTTCTACACCAGAATCCCAACTTTGCTCTTCCAGATCACCTTGCCTCCCCACTCCTTCGTCCATTCCAGTCTATCCAAGTCATCCTCACACCTGATATCCTGTAAGAGGAAGAGATCGGCCTCCAATCCCTTCAGCCAAGTAAAAATGTTTTTTCGTCGATAAGCGCCCCGTAACCCATTCACATTCAAAGAGAAGATATTGGTTATACTGTTCATAGTGAAAATACAGTGTGTAAACAGGCTGCCTCTACTGCTCCAAGTTCATCTCCTCCCGCTCCAAATCCAGATTGTGTTCCATGGTAACCTCCTCCTCCTCAGCCCTCTGAGCCTCAAGTCCTACCAACAGCTTGTTCATCTCCCCATCGGCCTTTTCCTCGAATTCCTCCCTGTACTCCAAGCAGGCCTCCTGCCAGAGCCGCAGTCCATGACGCTTGGTCCAGCAGTATTCAGCCCTCACACCAGTGACCTCCACCATCTCTGCCTCCCACTCCTTATCAACCTCATAGCCCTCCTCCTCCAGATACACTGCCAGGATCTCTGCCTTCAACGCCAACACCACTCCTTCCCCCTGCAAAATCTTCTCCCAATGGACATCGCTCATCACCCTCAAATCCACCTCACCGAGCTTCTCAGCCGCCAGGTTGTTCATCATCCTGTGCATCCAAAGAAGGTTCCCCACCTCCTTCCCCCCAGGGGTCGCCGGCCTCTCACCCTCCAGCATTGTTGTGTCCGCCCCCATGCTCGCAGCCTCATCCCACTCCTCTGGGACGTCCACCAGTTCCTCCTCACCCACCGCCACCACTTGTCCCCCATTCACCACCTCCGGAACTCCAAATCGCACTCTCTGGGCCCCCTTCATTGGCACATCCTCCTCCACTCTGTTTCGCGAAGCTGGGCCCCATCTAATAAGGAGAGTAGGTGTTGGAGAATTCTCCCACATCTCGTCCCACACCTCCAGTGTACCATCGGCATACGGGTCCTTGCCAGGCACCTCCTCATTCACATCAGTCCCCTTCTCAGCACTTTCACCTCCCTCGCCGGCCCAGACACTCGCCTTGGTCCCCTCTGCGGCCACCATCCTGCTTGTTGCCTTCTGAGGTCCCCCCTTCATTTTCGCCAGCAGTTCTTTCTGCCTCTTATGTCCCTGATCTCGTTCCCACTGGACCTTGCTCACTCGAAACTGCTTCCCATCCACCACCTCCAAGTGCATCGCCTCCTCAAAGGCCCTCCAAGCCTTTGCCTGCCGTTCCACCACACCACTCAGCTCTTCCAGTGCTTCCAATAGGTCCTCTTCCTCTTCCTCGCTCCCCTTCATCCTCGTCACCTTGCACACTATCGCCCCCCAGACCATCTCAGAAGGCCAGTCCCTTGCCTTCCCAGTTGCCTCCTTTCCTGCCAACTGAATCCTCACATCCACATCTCCCGTCCTGAGCGAAGTCCCCTCCCAGACTCTAAATCCAATATCCACCACCTCTCCATACTCCGCCATGACCTCCTCAACCCTCTTCCTTGTCTCCATCGTCGTCACCATGGGCACCCCTTTCACCAACAGTTGGACCACTCTGGGGTCCCATTTCAGGCATCGAGCCATCGGTACACACACCTCCCCAACTACCAGTCCAACCTTCAATGCTTCCTCCAATGGCTCAGCCTCCTCAAATCCCACCTCCACTCCTTTCAGTCCCTTCAAAAACTTAACAGATGCCGCTCCAGCCACCTGCTTAGCAATCAGCCCCAGGACCATTTTCGCTGTCACCGCGAGGCCCCAGAAGCACAGTGTCACCGCGAATGCCGAAATCGATTTCTTGAGTAACGGTGCCACCGCCAGGCCTGTCACACCATCTGCCAAATCCCCTTGCCTCCCGAGCCCCCTCCTCTCAGCCGCACCATCCACAGTCACATCTGGATTTTTTTCCAGATCAGCAGTCCCATCACCATCAGCCATCACACCCCCCCCAGCCACTATACCTCCAGCCCCACCCCCCCCTCCACCAAGGGCCACTCCCCCAAGTACAGATGCCTTCTCCGTCTCCTTGCCTTTCTT
>RBNI01001097.1:0-24409 GCA_003990745.1 Jimgerdemannia flammicorona | reverse complement strand
TTTTTTTTAAATGGACTCATGTCCCGCGGATTTTTATTAGAAGGGAACCTAGACTATATAGGCCAAAACCCTCCCCCATTACCCACCAAGCACTGCCCCCCCATTAACCTAGGCTAGCTATTGTCCAGCAGCTTGACTATGTCAGGTGCAGTAGGGTCTATGTTGGCCCACACCTCATTCTGCATACCATGCTCTCCCTACCACCAGGGGAATCCAACCATACGCTAACAACCGAAAGTGCACGCCTGAGAATCCAACGTATGTACAAGGCCACACCCGAGCCAAATAGAATAGCCCCTGCCACCCCAAAGAGAATGACAGGCAAAGAAAAAACCCTCATCAAAGCACAACACGGTGGGTAGAGCCTGGTTCTTTCAGATGAGGTGAGTAAAGGACTTACACGTGAGGCAGGAGGAAACCCCCAATACCCCACTACTCAAGCCTGCGGGCCTCGATCACGTTGCCGTGTCAGCTCCCAGTTCCAGTTGAGTGCAGCCAAGATGCCTAAAATGGGTAGCCTCAGGCCCTCCGACCCCCCCTGATGACTGGGGCCTCACCCCGCTACCCGCCAAAAGAAGCCGAGAGTGTCACCTACCATCTAACTGTGCCGCACCAATCAAAAGGCCCCACCGAAGCAGCACCTGCCTCAGCCCCGACAACCACCCCCAGCCTGGCACCCCACTGGTCCACCATTATTGCCCTTCCTCCTATCTGTGATGGCCATCTCCCCTCCCATCCCAACTCCACCTGAAAAGCAGTCACCTACACTAGCGCCATGCTTGCCAGGAAGCTCGCCAAAGCTCAGAGGGCCCCACCACAGGCACCAAATAACCTGCAGGTAACCTACACTGGCACTTGACGCCCAAGGTCGGCCGACACCCTACGTAGCCTGTGACACACCAGAGATGACACCTTGTTGATGACAGCAAAAGGAAGAAAGCGCTGCACCAAAACGGGTACACCCCAGACGCAGCCAGAGGCACCAGAAACCGCGAAAAAGTATAGAAGACACTGATCTGACACTGATAAAGGGGCAACTCATCACTATTGCCCTCCTCCCACCATGCCCATGCAGGCACAGCAAACCAACCCAAGGTAGAGGGGGTAATAAAAGGGGAAAGGAGACTCGGAAGGTCGCCTACCAAATCTTGTAACCGGTAAGATAGCAGAGAAAGGAGCTGTGAACCATCTATTGTCCACACCTCCTACTAACCTAGATTTCAAATCCTCCCACCTCTCTCTCTCTTTATCTGGCCTCCTTGCTACACTCAATCTAGTCCCAACTATTAACCAAAAGTCCCCCAGTATCTCACACTCTTCCAGCCAATGTTCCAGCATTTGTACAAAACCCCCAACTTGTTTAACATTATAACACTCTTTACAATTGAATTGACCACCATCTACCAAATGGCCAGTATGGAAATTCAATATGATATTCCTCTACAACATCCTCTACCATACTACTCAGAACTTTGGAGGAAGTCACCTCTGTATCTCAGTACTCTATGACCAGACTTCTGCCCAGTTTCACTCCTTATCGATCCATACTGCCTGCCAGCTACTTGGCCACAGATCTTGTCTAAGACCTTACTAATATTCTACTTAATTACTAATGTCAAACTCAGCAAGTGAAACACCCCCCAGAAGTAGTCAGTTTCACTACCACATAGCTGAGTTCCATAGCATCTCTCTCTCATTGTTTTGCTATTACAGACCTATCTAGTGTACTCCATTCACTACTCTCCACCAAAAGCCCTTATACCATAGCCACTGGCTTCCATCCAGACCCATCAGAGAAAGTAAATCACCTGAGGATCCTCATGAGGAGAATCTCATCTCTCACACCTTCTGCATCAGAGATACCCAGCCTCTACTCTACAATTTCACTGCTCTTTTCAACCACTAAGCTCACAGACAATGTAGCTACTTAGAAAGGTCCACTAGTCCTAGCTCTCTCTGAATTACTGATACATATTGTTAGAGTATCTCAACCAATCTGGGACCACTCTCCTGCCCAAATCCAATCCCTACCCAGTTTTATCAATCTTTTCACCACCCAAGCTGGAAAGTCCAAATGATAAGTAATATACCACAGCTTGGAGAACCAGTAGACATTCAGGATTGATACCCAGCCTACTAGGGAGATATGGCAACCTCCCTAGCTCCTCAGAGTCTCCCACCAAATAGCTACCCTCCTCTCCCACTATATCCATAGTAAGACAGAACTATATACTGAGAGAAAAATGTCCAGATACCTCACCACCTCTCCTGTAAGGACAATTGTTCTAATGATGTCCCCTCTCACTAGACCATTCTCCAGCACCATTGTCTCATACTTATGCTAGTTGAGCTTTGCTCCAGAGTATGCCTCATACCAATCCACTATCTCCTAAAGTACCACCACATCTGCCACTGAGCCAAGACCAACTACCATATCATCTGCAAAGACCCCCACCTTCCACACTACACCATATACTGAGAGCTCTGCCACCTTCTGTTATATCCTATCTATCAATGGTTCTAATGAAAGGGTATATAGGATAAGAGACAATGGGTCTCCCTGAGGAACACCTCTCTCTAAGGGGAATGCCAGACCCTGGTGACTATTATACATCAGTACTGCTCTACTCCCCTTCAACAGATTCAATATAGATACCCGAAATTGTGGAGGAACACTAATTCTATCCAGTACCTTGCCTAGCTACATGGTCATAGGCCTTCTCCTGGTCCAAAAAGACCAGTCTCCCATCTAATCCACAAGTCCTCACTCCTTTAATGATACCATAAATCCAGGCAGTCCCATCTTTTATAAGCCTGCCTTCAACAAAGCCCCACTACTCCTCTCCCAGCATCTGTTAGACAACCTTCTGTAATCTTGCAACAATTATCTTGGTCACCATCTTCTTGTTCATATCCAGAAGCATAATCAGCCTCCAGTTCTTCCAATCCTCCCTCCTTCCCTTGTCTTTATACAACAAGGCTACCAGCCCCAAGTCCTGCTTGCCAACCCACTGCCCATTCAGAAGAATATGGTCACAGAGAGCAGCCATCTCTCCCAATACTCCAGGAACCTTTACTATCTTCTTCCAGAAGTCCCAAGACAGCCCATCTTCCCCTGGTGCAGTCCTTAGCTTGGTTGCCACAAGTACTCTCTGGATCTCCTCCTTTTGGACTGGTACAATCAAGTCACCAAATCTCTCTACCCATGGTGGATCCCACTCCTCCAGCATATTACCAATTGCTTCTTCATCTACTCTCTCTTCCTCCTCACTCTACAGACTCCTCTATCTCTCCTTCAATACCCCCAAAATCTATTGCATGCTATACACCATTTCCCCCTTGGCATCCAAGACCCTGTCTCAATGATATCACACCCTCCTAGCTTGAAGAAGCCTAGACAAGTATCTAGTAGGCTACTTGCCCTCCTCAAGTCCCTGCCACCATAGTCTGGCTGTCATATGTACCTTTCAAATGAATTTTCTCCTCTTCCCTCAATATGCTTTGCAACTCCACTATCTTCAATTTCACTCTCTCCAATCTTCAATCCTTCACTCCTTCAGAAGAAAGCAACTCAGCCTATTCCACCTACAATCTATACAGCCTGTTAGAAGCACTCTTTACTTGCTTTCTTCTCTGCCTCCCAGCCTCTCTACCAGTACCTCCTCAATATACTCTTGCAGCCTCCTTCAGCCTCATCTAACAGTCGCCCACAGATGAACTCTCATATATTCAGTAAGTAATCTTCCTCTGGATCTCCTCTATCCACAGGTCCCATAATCTCTTCTCAGCCAGCAGAGAAGTTAAGACACCAATGTCCGGGTCCATCTCCACTCTCTCCAAACTATCTCTGTCCCAACAGCCCCCAGTAATCAGACTACAGACACCACTCCACCTCTAGAGTCTGCCAAACATCAACTCCCCAACAATCAGCCATCAGAATCCAATCAATTCTTGTTTCCAGCCTATTCACCCAGTATATATAGACCCTTCAGTTGCCCTAATATGTTCTACCCATATCCTCTAAGGAGCTAGGGTTCTCTGCCTCCTCCCACTTATCTAGACCACTACTCCTCCCACCTGTACTCCTTTCTTCATCAGTTCTATCTAGCTGTAGATCCTACACCATATTAAAGTCACTGCCCAGAATATCAATACCTTCCTCTAAGAGTATACATTCCTCTAAAAGATCCTTACCCTTTCTCATCAGAATCACCATCTTGCCAACCCATACAGTAGCTCCTCTCCATTCTCTAGTCCACTCTACTTGATCTTCCTCATCCTCACACTATACATCCTGCAGTAAAAAGATATCAGCCTTCAATTCTTTAAGCTAAGTAAAAATGTTCTTATACTGCTCAGTATCCTGCAGTCCATTCATATTTAAAGAAAAAATGTTAGTTGTACTGTTCATTAGGAATAATATTAAATATCAATCCCAGCCTTTACAAATCTGCATTTAACTTCTTCTGTATCAAGTCCAAGTCATGTTCTGTAGCCAGCACCTTCTCCTTAGCTGCCCATGCTTCCAACCCTTCCAGAAGTTCAGCCATCACCCCATTCTCCTTTTTCTCAAAGTCCTCACAATACTCTAGACATGCCTTCTGCCAGATCTACAAACTATGCCACTCTGCCCAACAGTAGGCAGCCCACTCACCAGCAACAACTACCAGCTCTGCCTCTCTCACCTTATCAACCTCATATTCTTCCTCCTCCAGGAAAATTGCAAGAATCTCTGCCATCACCCCTTCTCTATGCAAAATTCCTGCCCAATGCTCCTCACTCATCACTCACAGATCCACTTCCCCCAACTCCTCAGCTACGAGGTTATCCATTACCTTGCTTATCTATAGCAGGTTCTCCACCTCCTTGCCTCTTAGTGTCCCTGGCCTTCCTACATCCAGCATTGTGGTATCTGTCCCTATACTGGCAGTCTCATCTCATCTCTCCTCAGGAATATCCACCAGCTCTTCCTCACCAACAGCTACCATCTGTCCACCCTTTGCTATATCCAGAACCCCAAAGTGTACCTGCTGAGCACCCCACATCAGCTTGTCCTCCACTGTCTGACCTCTTGCAGCTGGGCCCCATCTGATCAGAGGTGGAGTATCATTCACAACTGGGTCCCAGACCTTGAAAGTACCATCAGCAAATAGATCCTTGGGTGGTACCTTTGCAGCCCCTTCCAGGTCCTCCTCTCTACTACCTCCACTCTTGCTAGTCCAGATACTTGTCTCTACTCCTCCAGACTTCTCAGAATCTCCTGCCTTCAACTTAGCCCCTCTATTCATACTTGCTAGCAACTCCCTCTGCCTCCTGTACCCTTAAGCCCTCTCCCACTGCCTCTTATCTATGCAGACATGCTTCCCATCAACAATCTCTAGATATGTTGACTCCTTATACAATTTCCAGGCCTTTGCCCTTCACTCAACTGCACCACTCAACTCCTCCAGTACCTCCAACAAGTCCTCCTCCTCCTCTTCACTCTCTCTCACCCTTGATACCCTACAAACAAAAGCTCCCCACATCAGCACTGAGGGCCAGTCACTCATCTTCTCTATGGCCTCTCTTTCAGCCAATCTAATCCTAACATCCATGTCACCCATCCTGATGGAGATCCCCTTCCACACCTGGAAGCTGATATCCACCATATCGCTATACTCCACCATAACCTCCTCTACCCTTCTCCTAGTCTCCTCCTTTATTACCATAGGCACCTCCTTTACCAATAGCTGCACTACTCTGGGGTCCTACCTCAGATATCACACTATAGGGACCACTACTTCTCCAACCACCACTCCAGACTTCAGTACCTCATCTAGTAGACCTGTCTCCTCAAAGCCCACCTCAACCCCCTCCAGCCCCTTTAGGAACTTCACTGAGGCTGTCCCAGCCACCTGCTATGAGACAAGCCCTAGGACTATCCTCACAGTCACCACTAAGCCCCAGAAGTACAAGGTGGCCACAAACTCCAAGATTGACTTCTTGAGTAATAGTGCCACTACTAGCCCTGTCATACTATCAGCCAGGTCCCCCTTCCACTTTGGGCCCATCTGCCCAGCCCCACCATCAGCAGTCACATCTGGTTTTTTTTTCAGATTTCCCATTATGCTACTATCAGCAGTCCCACCACTACTCCCAGCAGCCACTCTACCAGCCCTACCACCCACCAACTGAGGTCCAACACCTCTAGCTCCTCCAGCTTCTTCAACCTTCTGCTTCTCTTTCTCTCTTGCCTGCCCACCCTGAGTCTCCACTGGCTAACTACTATTCCTCAGTGTATTAGCAAAGTTCCTCTCTGCCTGCTCTCCAGCCCTACCACTAATGCCACTTTTACTACCTGAGCTGTCCTGCCCACTCAGACCCCTGAAAGACCCCATCCCCAGCTCATATTCTTGCCTGACATACTGCTAGTTGAAGGCCTCAGGTCCACCTAACCTAGTATACTCATTGGCTTGCTTACTGGTTGATATTGCCTTAATACCTTTCTCTAATAAATAACTTGAAAGTATGTTATAAAAGTATGTGTAACATGAATTATAGTAGAGAAAGATGCCCTGTTTACACCAACTGTCATACACTCTTCCAATGCCACCTACCTTAAGCAATTCATCTGCATTTTGTCCAGTAGTCTGATTAAAAATATTTCTAGCAGATCTGAGATAATTGATATATATTGTAAGAGAGTAGTGACAGCTCCTTTCTCCACTACCTTACTAGTTATAAGGTTTAATAGGTAACCTTCTGAGTCTTCTTTCTTCTATTATTATCCTCTCTATCTTAGATTGAGTTGCTGTGCCTATATGAGTATGGTGGGAGGAGAGCAATGGTGATGAGTTGCCTCTTTATCAGTGTTGGATCAGTATCTTCTTTACTTTTTTGCAGATTCTGGTATCTTTAGCTATATCTGAAGTATACTCATTTTGGTGTAGTACCTTCTTTCTTTTATTATCATCAATAAGATATTATATTGGTATATCATGGGTTATATAGGGAGTTGGCCAACCTTGGGTGTCAAGTACTCAGTATAGGTTATCTATAGATCCTTAGTACCTGTGGTGGGGTCCTCTGGCTTTGACAAGCTTCTCAGTAAGTATGGTTCTGGCATAAGTGACTGTTTTTCAGATGTTATTGGGATGGGAGAGAAGATGGCTATCACAGATAGAAGAATAGATGATTATGGTAAACTAGTACCAGGCTGGGGGCAGTTGTTGGGGCTAGGGTAAGTGCTGCTTCAGTGGGGTCTTTTGATTGGTGTGGAGTGGTTAGATGGTAGATATCATTCTTAGCTTCTTTTGGTAGTTTGGTAGGTTGGGTCCTGATCATTGGAGGGGATCAGGGGGCCTGAGGCTACCTATTTCAGGCATCTTGATTACACTCAATTGGAACTGAAAGCTGATATAGCAATGTGATCAAGACCTACAGACTTGAGTAGTGAGATATTGGAAATCTTCTTCTATCTCATGTATAAGTCCTCTACTTATCTCATCTGAGAGAACCAGACCCTACCCACCTTAATATACTTTGATGAGAGTTTTTTCTTTATCTGTAATTCTCTTTAGAGTGGCAGAGGCTATTCTATTTAGCTTGAGTATAGCCTTATATATATATTAGGATCTCAGGCATATACTTTTAGTTGTTGGTATATGGCTGAGTTCTCTTTGGTAGTAGGGAGAGCATGGTGTACAGAATGAGATATGGGCCAACATAAGCTCTGCTGTACCTAGTATAGTCAAGCTACTGAACAATAGCTAGTCTAAGTTAATAAAGGAGTAGTGCTTGGTGGGTGGTAGGGGAGGGTTTTGGTCTATATAGTCTAGGTTCTCTTTCAATAAAATTCTGCAGAACTCTGAGTCTGTAAAACAAAAAAAAAAGTAAGAGAGTAGTGTGATATTTTAGAGAGAGAGTAAAATATATTTGAGATAAGAAAAAGATGGACAAGAGTATTACTTTTGATAATTATATCAAAAGTAAAAGAATAATAAGAGTTTTAATTTATATTTTCTATTTTTAATTAATTGATCCTTATTAATATTTACTTTATCTCTTATACTCTTATATTAAATTAGTCTCAATATCTCAATTAACTCTATTATATAATTAATAAGTATATATTAAAAATATTATTATTCTTATTAATAAGAGAATATATAAAATATATTATTATTTTTAATATTACAGTACTTTATATATATATATTTTAATTATATTTTCAATTTTTTGACTAATATTATATTCTCTTACTCTCTAAAAGAATAGTATCTTTATATTATATATAATATTTAACTAGATCTTTAAGAATATAAATTATGAAAAATATTATTATTAAATATTAACAAAAATAAAATTAAGAGATAATTTTAAATATATATTTTTAATAAGTTTAAAATTATTTTTATAAGATCTATTATTAAAATTTAATATATTTAAAATTTTATATATTTATTAATAAATAAATAAATTATTATAAATATAAATTACAATTTAAATAATATTCAAATTAAATTAAGGTTAAATTATTTAATTATTTAAAATTTCTATATTTAATAAATATTCAAGTTTTTTTCTTCAATTAATTAAATAAATTATTAAATTTATAATAGTTTCAAATATATTTTATAATAATAATATATTTATAATTATTTCTCCTTTCTCTAATTTATCTTTAAAATAGAAAATATATAATAATTATTAAATTAAATTAAATAATAGCTTTATTTAATTAAGTTTATTAAAAATACTAATTTAGAATATTATTAATTCTAATCTTGGTTAGTTTATATATACTAAGTATTTAATAAAATATATCTCTCTTTTAAAGTTAATATTTAAAAAGTAGGTCTATTCTTATTATTAATCTTTTTTTTATTTTATTTTATATTTTATTTCTCAAACTTGTCCATATTTTAATAGTAAAGAGAAAGTGAAATAGCCAATTATATTCAGCCGATTTCCAACATGTTCGTCAAGTGACAGCTGTCTACTAGGTTAGGTTTATTAAATGTGGTCTCATCGATTATCATCGATTATCCTCAAATACACGCCATCTACGCTCGTATAAAAGATTCGCATAAATCATAATTGCAACAAACCGTGGGGCAGTCTGGAGAATTCACAGCGGTTCGAGGGCAAGCAAGCCGACCGGTCAGTTCAACAATGTGGTCTTTACTCTTGGGAAAAGCCATTCAACAAAATGCAGGATAATACTGTAGCAGCTCCACACATTTTGACATGACACTGTGCAATGGATAAACGCTGTGCCATCGGGAGAACGCTGTTAACATCGAGTAAACTGTGTAACTGTTGGGCAGGATATTTGTGTATTACAAAATATCAACGTTTGGAAGCGATGCGCGTCTTATAATTATGATATCCAAACATTCGTCGAATAATTTCCCCATACTGATCTGCTGTCGATCAGCTGTCAAAACAAAACCATACGGTGTGGGACAAAGGAATTTTGCTAACATTTTTTCTTGTTCTGGAGTCGTGACTAGATGTGCGGCACTGTAAACCTTCAGGTGGCGTTGCCGGAAAAGCATGTGATGTTCACACTCCAAAACGTATTTGTTTGTTTTATGCCTCTAGGCCCTTCCGTCCACGTTACCGTGGGATATGAAAGAAGCTTCGGGTCCGATCAAGACAAAACCTGTTGTAAGTGTTTCTAGACGTTTGTGTCAATAATAAATAAACTACCGAGAGAAGCAGTTCGACGCCAGCGCTTTCTATATCGACAATACTAGTGCTCTCTATGTTCTCTCGGTCTCTCAGTGCTTGGACCCTGCCGCCTCCGTCTCTCTCGCGTCAGGAACTACCATGGCTTGACAAAAATATAATTTCCACGTTGTCAGAATAGGACACCCGCAAAAAGGTGGTGGCGAGTTATCTTGTCAGGTCACCTGGAGAGACTGATAAGAATATGCCTCTTTTAGCCTCGAAAAGACTGGGCCACGGTATTAATTCCAAAAGCGGAAGGACATTACCTTTTTGCTTCGTAGCCATGCGGCACACTATATGGGGCAGGTCTTGGCATAACGTGATTTTTGCACCATGTAAAATACAACTTCACTGCCTGTCTGGTACCAAATGTTTCCATTTCCGCTTCCGAAAGTCAAAAGAGTTGATGCAGTTAGAGTTGGTATTCTGCATATCAAGATTCAGGCGCAGAGTTTCGGGAGTGTTTAAGGTTACACTGGTGTAATAATCGGTTAATCCAAAAAAACAGTGACGCCTATATATATATGGCCTATAGGTCGTCCACAGACCCAGCACAAGCATATATTTGTCGTCAATATCACAATTCCCTTGATATCTGTTCAGCACCGCAATTCATTCCTGAACTTGCGGCATTAAAGAATCGGCCATCTCCTTTTTCCCATCATCGAAGAGTAAAAAAAAACATGGCGGACCCAACCTACAACCCCGGCGATATTTCCTGGGTCTTGGCCTCAACTGCGCTTGTATGGCTTATGATTCCTGGTATTGGTTACTTCTACTCTGGTTTGTCCCGGAGTAAGAACGCCCTGTCGCTCATCACACTTAGTGTTATATCCGTCGCCATTGTATCCGTTCAGGTAACGTTTGTTCCTTTTTCTCACCTCGTTTGGCTTCGCAAAGTCTCGCTACGTAATTATTTTATATGTGCTAATCGATTGTGGTTTTCGAAATACCCTTAATTCGTGTGTGCAGTGGTTCATTTGGGGTTACAGTTTAACGTTCTCCGAGACGTCGTCCAGCCCCTTCATTGGTGACTTAAGCAATGCCTTCTTCCGCGGAGTCAATAGTTCGCCTTCCATGGGCAACACCAAAATCCCTGACATCGTCTTCGCCATCTTCCAATCCATGTTCGCCTCTCTCACCCCCGCCCTCGCCATTGGCTCGGCTGCCGAGCGCGCTCGCATTCTCCCCATGACAATCTTCCTCTTCGTCTGGACAACCATCGTCTACGATCCGATCGCCTACTGGTCGTGGAATTCCAACGGTTGGTCAAAAAGGCTGGGCGGTCTCGACTTCGCGGGCGGCACTCCCGTCCACATCAGCTCCGGTGCTGCTTCTCTCGCATACGCTCTTATCCTCGGCCAACGTAGGCCTGACGAAAACGATGAGTTCAAGCCCCACAACATGGCCCACGTCGCCCTCGGTACCGCCTTCCTGTGGTTCGGCTGGTTCGGCTTCAACGGCGGCTCCGCCGAAGCCGGCAACATCAGGGCTGCCATGGCCTGCTTCGTTACCAACCTTTCTGCATCTGTCGGCGGACTCACATGGATGCTCATGGACTACCGCCTCGACCACAAGTTCTCCGTCGTCGGTTTCTGCAGCGGCGCCGTTGTCGGCCTCGTCACCATCACCCCCGCCTCCGGTTATGTCGGGCCCGCATCGGCCGTCGTCTTTGGTGTCGCTGGCGGTATTGTCTGCAACTTCGCCTGCAAGCTGAAGTTGGCGTTCAACTACGATGACGCTCTCGACGTTTTTGCAGTTCATGGTGTTGGTGGCCTCATTGGCGTCCTTCTCACTGGTGTCTTCGCCGATTCTAACATTGTCGCGCTCGACGGCTCCGTCATTCCCGGTGGGTGGCTCAACGGGCACTTCATTCAGATCGTCTACCAGCTTGCCGATGGTTGTGCTGGAATGTTGTACTCCTTTGGTGTCACCTACATTCTCCTGTTTCTCATGGACAAGATTCCTGGTCTTTCATTGCGTGTTACTAAAGAAAGGGAGACCATAGGTATCGATGCCTCTGAAATTGGCGAGTTGGCGTACTACCACGTTGAAAAGCTTCAAGCCGTCGATCTCAGGGTAATTAGATTAACACACACATCGCTGTGACTACGTAAGTGGATTGCTTGCACAAAATTTTAACTCTACCTTCTATCATCAATTAGCCTCAGATAATCCAGTCGCCGACCACTCACGTCTAAACATCCGCATCACCCGTTTGCACAAAGCTTTACAGTTGTGCCCTGGTAAACTTATATACAACCCAGCACAATTATATATGAGAATAGCCCAGCGAAATTTATAGCTAGCATGCTAGCTCTGTAAATGTTTTCTCTTCACCAATCCCGGAATTTGTAAGAGGGACTCAATCTCACCTCGCTCTATATAAATAATACGTCATGATTCAACGAGGCGCTGGTAGATACGATAAAACGCGCAAGCCAAAAAATTAAAATAATAAAACTCATATAATTCTAATTCTTGTCTGTGGGAACCACAAATCCAGTGTAAAGAGATGGCATGTGTCCCGATTTTTTTCCGATCCACCTGACTGACCTCTTGCTATTAAGCTCAAACGATCTCAGGTTGAGGTCCTCGCAAGCGCGTCAAACCTAATGATATCGATCTAGATAGTTTTCAAGTAAGTATTCTTACTTTTATTTTTTTTTTGTCCTTGATGCGAGGGCCACTGAATAGTTGGTATTCTGAATAAGGTAGATTTCCAGTCAATTCTAATCCACCTGACCTCTTTACTTTTAGGTTCAGATTAAGGTCCTCCCAAACGTGATAAACCTAATGACGATATCGATCTAGATAGTTTCCAAGTGAGTATTCTTTTTTGTTTTCTTTTTTTTTTTTTTTGGGAATAAGAGCAGGCAATTATGCCACTACAGGGACACTTCCAACTATATGCTTTCTCTTTCGCACTTTTAAAATGTTAAACCAAAACGCTCCTCATACTTATACTATAATGCAATTAAATTACATACTCAGATAAATCAAAATCCTCGCCACACTCCTGTTCCATCTTGCATCCAACTTTTACCACATCGGGCCCAATCACGTGCACATTTGAATGTCGCAATTTTCTTGATATAAAGAGAATATCGGATTTGGGGTAAAACCGATCTTCGAGTTCACGGATTCAACCAGATTGTAATATAGATTGTAATATAGCTTGTCTGTGATGAAACTGATTTCTTTCGCTTATACCAGAAGCACTTTAGGCAATGACCCCCAACTTGGTATGGTTTCAGTTAGGGGAGACTTTCGTTTGGGAGAATAAAGCATGGTTTGCATTCGATAACTTTGTCGAAACAATGCCTTTGGGATCGAGGATGCAATTTTTTTTTTTTGGCAAATCGAATTGATGTCTCGTGAATTGGACATTGGGTACCGAACATAGAATACAGAAGAGTTTGGTCGGAACAAGGGATATGGTCACGACCAATCATACCGCTACGCATTGTTCAAAAACTTGATGCTCTTCGTTCTCAAGTTCCAAGCTGCTGGATCTGCAGGGCCCTAAAGTCAGCGGCGTGCTTAGTTCTTAAGTGATGGGTATACTGGCGTACACAAATTCGCAACAGGCGCACTCCAACATCTCCTCCCGCAATTGGGACGCTTCGGGCGAGCATTTGGTTATGTGCGTCGCAATGGCGTTTGCTGTGGGAAAGGCTAATTATATCAGGTGCACCGACTGAGGACGATGGTGGCGCAGCAGGAACATTTGACCAGGACAACCCACTAACGTGTGTGCTACGCGTCCTTTTGGACGTGAAGGTGATCGGGCAGTTATGGCAGGTGTACTGTCCTTCGGGTGCGTTGGCGGACGCCATTAATTTATGGTGGGAGCTTGAGAATTGATGGGAGAGCGCGTAGAGAGGTGGCGTTGGCGAAATATTTGTTGGGTTTAAATACTGTGGAGGACTTCCTTCGGAAACTTTGGTGGTCAGCTTCCTTTATGTTCTCGGAACACCCTGTCTGAATTTTGGATGTTTGGCTTGAAGACTCGCGTGTGGGCATGTATAATGCACGGTTCTTTATGCATCGGATGAAACAGAATGCAATCAATCACTTGAATTTGGGTTGATCCACTACGCTCATCCCCACGAACTCCACGTGGCGTCCAAAGCAACGAACCGGACCTTTGCTTCGGTCGGTGGTTGGTTAATGATTGAAGGTTCGCCCACTACTTAGAAGCCACACTACCCTTACCTCCTCACGAGGTGTATATGGGTTGAAAGCAGTATATACCAGAAATGAAAATAGGCCAGTACCACACTCCATTTAGTGTGCAGGATCAAATTCCATCTAACACCCTCATTTTGCGGGACCCGAGTGTCTTAACATCTTTCTATTTAAAGCCTTTCCGTGAATACGTTTTTGTAAATCTAACAATTCTACACCCCCCGCTCTTCACACCGCAACCAATCCCACCTCAGTAGCGCCGTCTCCCGTATCGAGCATCTCATCGCCATTATGGACGTCACCGAGCAGCTCAAAGAAGGCGACGTCGAAGGCCGCGCAGCTCATCGGCAGTCTCGTCGATAAGGGTATGAGGAGGAGGGAACAGGTGCGGCTTTAGATTCGCTTTTGTTTGGCACGTTGCCTTTGTGAGTTTCTGGTTGCTAATGAATTTCCAACCCTCTTCAGATGGTCGTTTCAAGCATCAACACTCTTCGCCGGAAGTGTTGCGCCATCCAGCCTGAGGAATCGGACCACGACGAAGGAACGCCGCGACTACTCTCCCCGCTCTCATGGCCGGCTCGCCCCTCACCCGCCCCTCACCCGCCTCAAACCTGTCTGCCCACCGCCTGATCTCGGCTTCGACGTACATCGCTCCTGCACGTCCGTCGGGCAGGTCAAGCACAGCTGCCGCATATTTGGCGAGTCGGGTGAGCGGAACAGGTCGTTCACCGACGGCCCTGAATGCCTAAGAATATGAAGACGAGGAGGGTGCCCACAAACATGTCAGTTATCTGATTCTTGTCCCCCTATGACGGGAAAAAAAAAAAAAAAACACCCACCGCCCTCTTTGCCGGCTCCACGACCCGGATTCCGTTCCCGACGGTCAGGTCAGTAAAATTGTCGAGAGCCACAAGAGGGGAGCGCGTGCTTAGCTTAGAGTGTTTCTCAACAGCGAGTTTATTGGCTGTAACTCAGGAGAAGGGGGAGTAGCAAGACAACAAAGAGATAAAGGTGGGTTTTGTGAGGGTCATGTTTTTTCCTTGATGTGAGTTCGTAAAAGGAGGTATATAGAGCGTGGTCCATTGTTCCACAGAGGCAACGAACGCCGCTGCCGCAGACACCGATCGTCATGCTAGTTGTGTTTGATGTCAAGCATTGCGTGACCCTAGGTCGACGACTTCATCAAACAATTCGTCGAGGCCGCGCGCTTGGGGCTCCAACAAGTCTGAGACCAATCAGGCGGCCGTTTCCTCCTTGACTGTGATTTCCTTGCCTATAATGTGATGGGGTAATGTAACGGGTCGGGAAAGAAAGTGAGTCAGAGAAATTGGAGACAGCAGGGAAATCAAGATGTGAGATGTCACGGCGTGGCACCCACCATACACCTCGTGCCATACAGCTCGTTCATCCGCACGAATCGGCACCTCCCCGTATCCCCGTAACTTCTTCTCCTATGTAAATTACTCCCTGGATTGCCACATCATCGACCCACCTATAGTCACCCCTCCTTCCCCTGCCTCGCCTCCAAAATAAAAACACGCAAGATTGGCTCTTGACCCCGTTCCTGGCGATGGTGCTCTGGTGCCCGACATGGGGATCCCCTCGATTCGCGCCCTTGGAGTCTCGGTTAAGCACCGCGTGGAACACACAGGCGCCGTTCTTTTGGGGAGTGGGAGAAAGTAGTATTAGCCAAAGGGTTGAAAATACGACCAAGAACGAGAACGGCGCGTACGTACGTTGAGCACTGCATTGTCGAAGACGATAATATCTTTAATGCGTATGTCCTTGCCAATCGTGAAGTGAAGCCGATCTGGGATATGTGCGTATTGGGGAGAGGGGTGAGGGAAGAGAGACAGCAAGAGACAGGGTAGATTATCAACGAGGATCAAATGCGTCAATACAAGACCAATCCAGGAAACGCAAACTAAACACTCTTGTCGTCCTCCTACTTCCGATATACTCATCAAAGTTGTACCTTAGCCCACCTTCCTTCTTCTGCCTTAAACACATTTTGCCGCCTCCCCAAAACATCCCATTACTCTCCTAAACTCCATGCACTAACAAACCAACCTTTGCCTTCGGGTCGACATGTGCCGATGGGTGAATGTAGATGGCACTGATGATCTCAGGCCTGCCGGAAACGCTCTTGGCCAGGCTGCTGGACTGGATGCGGGCGAATTGCTCGAGGTAAGCAGCGTTGGCAGAGCTGCACGACGGTTAGTGTAAATAGAGAAGGCGGGAAAGGGTAATGAGTAAGACACGGAGTTCAAGAGAAAAAAGGATGCAAAATTGTGAGTGTGGTTATGTGGGATAAATATGGTTTCGCCAGGTCGTACGCGCTCCGATCGCTTTCCCACCCCCTCCATACACCGATCTCTAAACCATTGAGAATAAAAGAAAAAAAAAAAAAAAAAAAAAACACCCACCGCCCCCGACGGTCAGGTCAGTAAAATTGTCGAGAGCCACGAGAGGGAGAGCACGTGCTTGGCTTAGGGCGTTTCTCAACAGCGAGTTTATTGGCTGTAACTCAGGAGAGAGGGGAGTAGCAAGAAGACAAAAAGGAGATAAAGGTGTGTCTTGTGAGGGTCATGTTTTTCTAATTTAACACGCGTGGTCCATTGTTCCACAGAGGCAACGAACGCCGCTACCGCAGACACCGATCCCTCTACCAACCTTAGGTATGCTCACGAGGCTCGTCATGCTAGTTGTGTTTGATATCAAGCATTGCGTGACCCTAGGTCGACGACTTCATCTAGCAGTTCGTCGAGGCCGTGCGCTTGGGGCTCAACAGGTCTGAGGCCGATCAGGCGGTCGTTTCCTCCTTGACTGTGATTTCCTTGCCTATAATATGAAAAGAAAGTGAGTCAGAGAAATTGGAGACAGCAGGGAAATCAAGAAGACGTGAAATGTCACACCATACACCTCGTGCCATACAGCTTGTTCATCCGCACGAATCGGCACACATCCCCCGTATCCCCGTAACTCCTTCTATGTAAATTACTCTCTGGACTGCCACATCATCGACCCACCTAAAGTCACCCCTCCTTTCCCTGCCTCGCCTCCAAAATAAAAACACGCACCCAAGATTGGCTCTTGACCCCGTTCCTGGCGATGGTGCTCTGGTGCCCGACATGGGGACCCCCTCGATTCGCGCCCTTGGAGTCTCAGTTAAGCACCGCGTTGAAGACACAGGCGTCGTTCCTTTGGGGAGTGGGGGAAAGTAGTATTAGCCAAAGAGTTGAAAATACGACCAAGAACGAGAACGGCGGTACGTACGTTGAGCACTGCATTGCCGAGGACGATAATATCTTTAATGCGTATGTCCTTGCCAATTGTGAAGTGAAGCCGATTTGGGATGTGTGCATATTGAGGAGAGGGGTGAGGGAAGAGAGAGAGCAAGAGACAGGGTAGATTGTCAACGAGAATCAAATGCGTCAAAGCAAGACCAATCCAGGAAACGCAAACTAAACACTCTTGTCGTCCTCCTACTTCCGATATACTCATCAAAGTTGCACCTTAGCCCACCTTCCTTCTTCTGCCTCAAACACATTATGCCGCCTCTCCAAAACATCCCATTACTCTCCTAAACTCCACACACCAACAAACCAACCTTTGCTTCGGGTCGACATGCGCCGACGGGTGAATGTAGATGGTACTGATGATCTCAGGCCCGTCGGAAACGCTCTTGGCCAGGCTGCTGGCCTGGATGCGGGTGAATTGCTCGAGGTAAGCAGCGTTGGCAGAGCTGCACGACGGTTAGTGTAAATAGAGAAGGCGGGAAAGGGTAATGAGTAAGACACGGAGTTCAAGAGAAAAGAGGATGCAAAATTGCGAGTGTGGTTATGTGGGATAAATATGGTTTTGCCAAGTCGTACGCGCTCCGATCGCTTTCCCACCCCTTCCATACCCCGATCTCTAAACCGTTGAGAAAAAAAGAAAAAGAAAAAAAAATAAAACCTACCCTGCTGCCAGCCTCATATTACATAAAGCTTCGTCGCGTCCGAGCAGCTTCTGCTCGAGCCTGAGCTTGTGTAGGGCGAAGACCACAGGTAGCCGTTGTCTTCGTTCTGGATGTCCATCTTGCGATCGAGGGCCTGCGGATTTCGTCGAAGAGGGAATGAAACTGGTCGTCCGTGAATTGGGCCGTCGGGGTGTCCTGGTAGAATAATGGGAGGGAAAATGAAGAATAATCTACGTTCGCAACTAAGGGCATAGGGGTTCACACTTCGAAACACACATAACCGCCCAGACATGACCACCCACCAATCGCACAAAAAACAGATGATCACATAAAAAACAGAGGTGAAATCCTAACCTTCCCTCACATTCCTCCCAACCCTCCGACAAATTCCTCCTGCATGACCGCAGTACTCATTTGTGGCGCTTAAGCACTCGATCTGGGCCGCGGCATGCAGGGTTCGGGCAACGTCGTCTAGAAAGGCCTCATAGCCTTTGAGCATGCGGAGGTCGAGGTAGGCTTCGAGGTTCATGAGCTACAGGTTGATGACGATTTCAGCAATACGCGCCGCGTCCGGGGCATGTTTAGTCAGGAAACGTCTTCACCATATGGCGCGAGACGACGTCGCGAGTCTTACTCCTGTTGGTCCTCGATCTGCGTGTGAGTCCGGGACCGAAGAGGAGGAAGAGGGAAGAGCAGGAGGTGAGTATCGAATTCCAGTGCTCTCTGTTCCACAACTCCACGCGAGCCACAACTCCACATTCACATCACCTTCCTCCCTGTGCGCAACCCACACGACCCACACCTTCCTCTTTTTACTCTCAGGCCCGACCAACCTCTCGATCGCGAGCCTCAGGCACGCGACAAAAACCTCGAAGAGAACGGATTCCTCGTCCATCAGCCGATAGCAGGGATGGAAGCCGATGCAGCTTAGTTGACCATAGTAATTATAGACAAATTACCATCTCTGAGGTGACGTCACGCGACATTCTGACATTGTCTCCGCGACCCGCGCCCCCGTCGGCTGTTTCATGAAGTTCTCCGCCACAGGGTTGCCATCAATAGACCAGAGGACGTGGTTTTTTTTTGGGGGGAGGGGAAGGCCGGCGTGTTCGGTTGTTGTTTCATTGTATTGTTTTTTAGTCAGCGAAAAGTTATATATGTAAATACTTGTTTTTTAAGTAATAACCGTCGTGGACGTATGGCGTGGTAAATATCAGTTCTGTCAAGATGAACCTCTGGTTTCCTTTGTGGTCCTTTGTGGTGCGTTCCTTTCACCGGAAACATCAAAAATAAAACAAAATCTACAAGAAATCCTTATTCCTGTTTATGTCGAACCTTGGAAAAAAATATTGCAGCCGCGGAATATAGGGTCGCGAAAAGGCTTGCCATCGGATAGCGAATTTCTGGCGAAAGTATATTTATGCGCAATGGGTCATTACTGGGAGACGCCCAGGTCTTTCGAGAGACAACAGGAACATCCTTCAATGCCATCACAACCTCCGACCAGGACAGGCCCCCAAGGGAGACGATTTCCCGGCCCTTTATGATGACTTTATAGATTACTTCAAAGATTACACGGACAACAAAAGTCATTCTCAACCTGGCCACCCGCGTACCAGACACATTCGTCCCACCAGACCTGGGCCAACGCATACGGCGACATGGCAGACGCCATAAACGTCATGTTCTACGCATCGGCCGTGGACCAAACCACTGAACATAAAAAGGTGGCACCCACGGCCACACCAACCTGCTCGTTGACGACACTAAACGGCTTATTGAATTCGAACAGACTGACGTCCGATCCCGGCGAGAACCCGAAGTCAATGGGCGCATATGCGGCGTCGGCGTAGGCTGTATTGGGGTGAGAAAGCGTAATCGCATTGAAGATGCAAACTCGGTGCTTGAGACAAAAAAAAACTCCACACCATTTTCACGAAATAAGTAATAATAATAATAGTAATAATAAAGGATACATACAGAGGATATGAGAAAGTAGCTTGAGGCCTAGCTCCTTAACCTCCGGCGGGTCGTAAGGACCAGAGCGTTGGCACCGTGGAGGCGCTGGCGGTGAGACAGAAAAATTTCTCAACTGTGGTATATAATGTCACGACGACCCATTTGCCAAAATCATAAGTGTGACCCTGTGATGTTATAATATTTTTATTTTTTAAAAATTATAATGCCAAAATAACATTCTAAGAAACCTACTAAGGGTTACCAAAGAACATTAAACTGGCATTTATTATTTCATTTTCTTTAAATATTATAATACAATAAATTATTATAAAAATAAAGATAATTTACAAATTTACGTGTCATGATCGCTCTATTTATTAGGTTGGACCTTTTATGGGACGACAAAATTTCCGCGTTGCAAATCCACGTCATCAACCGTCCTTCTCGAAACCTCTCGTCCTCTCTCTCTCATCCCATATCGTGATTTACCACATAAAAGGACAGCCTAGTGTATGGTAAAATTTTTTAATTATTTCATTATTCTTTAAATATTATAATACAATGATAGTATGACATTTTGTCTTTGAGTATTATAAAAATAAAGAATTAATTTTTGACCCGGATGGGAAGAGGTTAACGTCACATTCACAGTCAGAATTATATTTGAATTGTTGGATCTGTAGCAATGGTCTCTTTCTGTTCTTTTTATTATAAAAAATAAAATAATGATAAAGAATTATATATTACTGATTTTAAGTAACTGATAATAAGAGCAAATAAGTTTGATGGATAATTACAAATAAAAGTCTATATACTTGTATTTTTTTTAAAAATAATAATTATAATAATAAATAAATAAATAAAATACTTTCTCATTCTAGTCTTTAAATTTAGATCTTTTTGAATAAGTGATCTTTTGACTTACTATCTAGACTACTTGCATACTCAAAAAACTCCTTTGCTGAAGACATATATTTATATATTTGGGTTAAAACCAGTTTTGTCATTTTTCATAGTCAGCTAAACACTCTGCATTACTAGATTTCATTAGGAATAATGCTCCATATGAGCCTTCTGATCACAGATAAGTACAAGAGACATCTGAGTGTATTTGTATAATAGTGTGATATAAAATATAAAAAGTACCATCAGTAGGCCTGTCACTAACCACTCCCTCTTTTGCTTTGTAGATCCTTGTAAAATGACTGAGTACTATCACGGAAGCCCATACATACTCGCATGGCATCCACATGAATCAGTTCATGTTGGGGAATGAGGGCGTCACAAGGACTGTGAGCACTGAGACAATTACGTCATTGGGTTGTGGTTGTGGGAGTTTTGGCCACTGCGCGTTGACCTACTCACGTATCACGCCGACAAAAGCCATCGACGACGATTTTTTCTTGCACAGACATGAAGGTATGGAGAAAGTTTCTTGTTGAATGGGTTCTTGGGCTGAGCAGAAGGTGAGCAAGGACGATGATGGGGAAAACGAAAATCTCTGCATGGGCGCCAATCGGTGGATTTTCAGCCAGCTGAGCATGGGCATAATAAAGAATATCGATTTGAATAGGTACAGTTTACATCATTCAATGTTAAGACATTGAAATTGCAGCAAAATAAAAAATATAAATATAAATATAAGAGATGGACAAAGTAACACGGCGATGCCATCACCTTAAAGATCGGACAAATACATTGGGAGATTGGATTCGCCGAGAAGGGAACGATCCACTTGTGTCTGAAAAACCAGGAAAAGAGAAATACACAGTAATGCCGCTAAACAATGTAGTGAAGGCCAATTAGATGGTTCTGAGCTTGAGTGGCTCTGATCTGTTTGTACAGCGGTTCTGCTTTGTTGGACTTGCCCTGGTTGTCGTAGAGAACAGCCAGATAATGCTATGTCTGATTTCGTCGATGAAATTATTGAGCGTGTTTAATATGATTATATAGCGAATGGTTGGAATGTTTTTTGTATGTTAGTATGTTATAAAATCTTATTTTTAATCAGTCTGTATAGGATGCTGGCAAATGTATATACAATTCCAGTATTACACAAAATTTGTGTGAATATGGCAAATTCCTGAGGTTATAAAACCGATCATCCAAGCGAAGCAGGCCGGCATGATCACGGATCAGCAGCACAAGAAGCAGCCTGTGCACTATTTATAAGGGGTGTTAATGATCTCCTCCACGCCATGTGCTCGGGGCTGAGGGTAATAATGTTTATTCTTAGATCTCATATTATGGGCTCTGGAATGACATTCATTTTTGAAAAAAGCCACAATCGCCCAGCCCAGAAACTGTAAAAACCCAGTTGCTATTTTCGAAACTGGATTCTAGAACAGAAAGAGAGAAAACGATACAAACAAATCAAACTAAAAGCAAAGAAAAGCAATGTGTGAAAGGGAAACATTGTTCCATCAACCACTTATACTCATGCCCTCCCACTCCCCTCTAGCACAGCGATCTTGAGCTTTCTAACCAAACTCTTGAGAGTCCTGCTACACCTTTTCCAGTTTTTAACCAACCAGGCCTATATTTCTTTCCTTGGGCTCCTCAGCTCATGACATCAACCCTCCCGCCTGCGACGACGGTAACCTTTAGAGAAAGTTAATTCCCGCCTTCCTCATCAAAAATCATTATCATAGTCATAATAGTTGTAGTAAAAAAAAAAAAAAAAAAAAAAGTATATTCATATCTTTATTACATTTAGGAGTATATATTCTATATGTCATTTTAATAAATAGTTTAACTGGGCAATGCAATGCTTGAGTTTATTTTGTTGCTGGATTCGAACTTAATTGAGTAATACAATTTTTGGCGGCAAAGACAGGGTATAGCGGTGACGCGAAGTCACCAGGTCGACCCACTCTATAGTAGTAGAACTGCATTTCTGTGTGCCGATAGGATAATATTACAGTACACGATCCATTTGTATCAGCAGTTTTTGTTTTAGATGGGGTTCTATGGCCACTGTATACATCCATCTGAAGTACGATACAATATACCTGCACCCTATGGACCTCCGACCGTCAACATGATGGAAGCCAAGCAATCTCCTGTATCTCTCTGTTGTATCAATTTTCAAAGTATTTCTTATATAATAAATTGAACTAACAAACATCGGATCGGATGCTCCTCTGTTGTAATCCCAAAACAATCTCCAGAAATAAAAGCTTTGCTCGAAAACGGCACATTCTACATGGCCAAATGCTGGAGAGATTCTCTTATGTATATGTATCGGACATATGTACAGAGATGTGAAGCTGGATAATGCGCATATTTTATTTCAGTCAGATTTGATTTTAGTGATAGATAACCCCCCCCCATTGTATCCAAGGACTTGAGTATATTGCCATCTTCTGAAAGAACCATTCTAAGAAATGTATATAGTCTAAAGGTAAAAATAATTGACCTGCTGTCTGGAGGAATAGCCTCTCTTACAATTTTCTGATGTGATAATAAAGAAAGCTCAGTATCACATACATAGTCTGTCTTTAGTATACTCCTTTCTCTGCTATCATACTGGTCACAAGGTTTTGGTAAGCAATCCTCTGAGTCCCTTTTTTACAACTTATACTCTCTCTATCTTAGATTGATTTACTATACCTATTGCAGAGTAGTGAAAGAGAGGCAATAGTGATGAGTTGCCCCTTTATTGATATTGGATCAGTATTTTTTCCACTTTTTTGTAGTTTCTAGTACCTCTGACTATATCTGAGATATACTTATTTTAGTGTAGTGCCTTCTTCCTTTTGCTGTTGTTATCTTGATATATTATAAATTATATAGGAAGTCAGCTAATCTTGGATATCAAGTACTAGTATAAATTATCTACAGATCCTTAGTATCTATAGTGGGGCCCTCTGAGCTTTGGCAAGCTTTTCAGTAAGTACAGTTCTGATGTAGATAATTGTTTCTCAGATAGAGTCAGAATGAGAGAGGAGATAGCTATTATAGATAAGAGAATGAGTAATTATGATAGATCAGTCAGATGTTAGGCTGATGACAGTTATCAAAGCTGGGGCAGATACTGTATCAGTGAGATCTTCTGATTGGTGTAGAGTGGTTAGATAGTAGGTATCACTCTCAGTAGTTTTTAATATACTATAGTATTACTGAGAGGTTGTTGGGAGGCCCAAGGCTATCTAGGTCAGATGTCTTAGCTGCACTCAACTAAAACTAAGAACTGATATAGCAATATGATCAAGGTCTGCAGGCTTAAGTAGTAGAGTATTGGAAGTCTTCTCTCATCTTACATATAAGTCCTCTACTTATCTCATTAGAGAGAACTAGGTTCTACTCACTGTTCTGTATTTTTTAGAGAGTTTTTTTTTTGTCTATCACTCTATTTAGAGTGGTGGAGGCTTTTCTATTTAGCTCAGACATGGTCTTGTATATGTATATGTTGGGATTTTGGACATATATATATCTTCAGTTATTGGTATATAATTACTTTCTCTCTAGTGATAGAAAGAGTATAGTATATAGAATGAGATGTAGACTTATTGCTCTGCTATACCTGATATAGTCAAGCTGCTGGACAATAGCTAGCCTAGGTTTAATAGAAATATAGTGCTC